>JAKGSA010001117.1:0-104105 GCA_033558755.1 Philaethria dido | reverse complement strand
GAGCAATTACAAACACGTCCGTCCAGAACGACGGCTGACGGGGGGGGGATATACTTTTTATGCATTATTTAAAAAGAAATTAACATTCTGCACTCCTTCTCTATATAAATTATAAGTATACCAAGTTTCATGCTCCTCCAACCGCATAATTTTCATAAAAAGGGGCACAAAGTTTTTGCTTAACGTATTTATATATAGATTTGTAACGGAAATTTTTAATGTGATTTTGTAGTGTCTTGAATTCGGATGAAAAGTGGTGAACGGAGTGTCTCGACACTAGTTTTTCTCTGACTACTCTGCTACTCAAGATAAGGAATAGGGCTCCATTTATAAAATATATTAAAAAATCAAAGATCGTAGTACAAAATAATTTAATTTATCAATAATAGAATATAAAATTAATTGTTGACGTAACTCAATGTATCAGTACGATATCGGCAAAATTGCTTCTACTAAATTACACACTAAATTATTCGAAGCTTCACACTTCACTACAGCTAGGAATTTGTCAGCGTCTTGAAGGAGGCCGAACTATTTATATACACACCATTTACTTGTACCCGCCCTGGGTTTTCTTGCTTTTTCTATAATATAAAAAAAAAAATACTTTAAAATTTATTTTATGATTTTTTTATATTTGTTGTTTCGCGGTGTTGCTTCTTCTTCTTCCTAGCATTTATCCCGGCTAGCCAGGGTCTATCTTCGTACTTAACCTACTCCACTTTGTACGATCTTCTGCATCACGGGTGGTTAGTCCATTGGCTCTCATATCCTGCTTCACGACATCCAGCCATCGCTTCCTTGGGCGTCCCGGCGGTCTAACTCCAGGGACAGATATATCAAGGCATTTTCTTCCGACATAGTGTTCGGGACGGCGCGCAACGTGGCCGTACCATCTCAAGCGACGCTCTTGGAGCTTATCCGCTACGTCACGGACCCGAAGACTACCTCGAATGAATGTGTTACGTATGCGCCCGCGTAACGCCACACATCCATCTCAGCATCTTCATACGTAACCTCTTAAATTTAGGCCGAAAGCGACAAACGGAGTGTCTTCACACTGAGTTTATCTTTTTACAGGATTTTCTATAGGCAACAGTGGCGTGGTGTCAAGCAGGGTAGGTAGAGGGAACCTAGAACCCGAAATAAGGCATTGCGTGCTGAGTAGCGGAACTCATCGCCGAGCTTTGACTTGTTACCAAATCCTGGAAATGAAAGTTCCATTTCCTGGAGTGGGAATCGAAACCACAACCTGTCACGCTTACAGTCGCAGGCTTGTGCCTCTGCGCCACAATGTCTTTAATATTTAAACAATAAAAAAGGAATTTAGAACAAAGCATATTTCATACAATCAAAACCAAATATACTGTACATTGTTTTTAGAATACCATTTATTGTTAGGGAAGGGTACAATTGAAATTCAATTTAATTTAATTTATGAACGTTAATCCTATTTCAAAGTATGTAAATAGTGATACATATACACGTTCATCGGTTTAAATGTACGGGTGGTTTGTATTGGGGTTGTTTATCTTGTGTTGTTAGCTTATGTAGTTACTAGCTGTGTACTGCGACTTCGTCTGCGTACATAAACCTAGAATTAATAAAAGTAACCAGTAGTAGCGCAGAGGCACAAGCGTGCTACAGTAACGCGACAGGTTGTAGGTTCAATTCCCACTCCAGGAAACGAAAATATTAAATATTTATAATAAATACTGTCCCCGCTGACGCGTTAACAACGCCTTGCCTACCGTATATGTCACTTTATATAAACATGCATGTTAAACCATTGTAGTGTGTGTAATAATTATTTTATTAATTTAATATATTTTTTATGCATTTATTTATAAAGATATTATCATTCTGCACTCCTTCGCTATATGAACTATAAGTGTACCAAGTTTCATGCTCCTGTGTCCTTGCATTGCCCTGGCAATCGGCGGAAAGTGGGGAGCACAAATGTTAATAGAACTGTCTTAACACTAGTTTCAATGTTCAAAAAAAGGGAAATTAATTTAATCAATCAATTCGAGTGTTTTTACTAGGTGAACCAATTTTGATGATTCTTTTTTGATATGATAGCTAGTGTTTCCGATGTGGTCCCATTTAATTTTTAATAATAATCATTAATTTAACAAAAAATACATGTTACAAGTTAAACTCTAGGTTCTGTTTCTAAATGAGATAAAAATTAGTTGATTCTGTTGAGTCTGATGATTAATTTATGAGTTCTTTGTAATAATTTTACTTGAATTCGGCTTCTTTTTGTGTTTAAATTTTATTTTTTCTTTACATTCAAATAGTATTAACATTTGGTTATATTCTAAAACTTTATTACCAATTAAAATGTAAGGCCTGGAGCAAAAATAATTTAGTTTCCGTATCATCTAATAGCAAACAAACGAGTGGACCCTAAAGTTTACAACTTTTGGGATCAATTTGTATACTTTATTACGAATTAATTGTTCATTTGTACGTAGTTACAGTAGTTAGTCATTTGAATTTCATTTTTTTTTTCATCTTCTCCGTAGCAGTGAGTCTAGTGGCAAGACACTCCGTTCTGCACATCACAATGATGATGTGATCAAATTCATTTTTATTATAACATATTTAGAAAACGTATAAAAATTTGAACGCAGTGGGACTCGAACCCCCGCCTCCTGGAAACTGTCCAAGCGCTCTGACCGCTAAGCCACGCGTTCTATACCCGGCTGCGTCAAAATTCATATACGCCTGTTACAACTTATTTTTATTGCTAGCATCTTTGTAGAGAGATTTTTACAAACTTCTGCTATCCGAAGATTATTTCAAAGAACAATCATTTGGCAAGAGAAAATGCTATATATAAAATATTTCTTGAAGTTTTAAAGTGCTAATCACACACTTAGGAAACGAAAAACATATTTAGATCAATTTTTTGTTCATACGTTTTCTTAACGTTAACAGGGGTTAAGCGAGATAAAGCGTGAAGCTGCTTTTTTATCGCATATTTATAAGATTATTTTAAATTTAAATTTATAAGAAATAGCTAGCTGTATCCCGCATATAGCAGGGTAGGCAGAGAGAACCTAAGAACCTAGTGTTAAGACACTCCGTTCCCCACTTTCTGCCACTGAGGCATTGCGTGCTGAGTGGCGGAACTCTCAACGCCGCGCTTTGCCTTGTTACCAAACCTAGGAAATGAAAATACTAAACTTTTACGTTTTCTGGAGTGGGAATCGAACCCACAACCTGTCGCGCTTATAATCGCATGCTTGTGCCTCTGCGCCACGACAGGCGCTAAATTTAAAATATAAGAAATAAAAATATAAGAAATAAAATGAACTAAAATATCGACTATCCTCGATAAAGTTTGAAGTTAAAATACCGAAGTAGATCTTCGTATTTTCAGTGAAGAAGCTAAAACTTAGAGGAATTTCAAATGAATTTAAAATATAAGAAACTGTTAAGAATACAGTAAAAAGAAGTCTTTTAAAGTGCTCCATAAATGTCTTTAAATAAGATAACCTGAAAATATTTATATATTTTTGGCTTCTTTTTTATTATTACGCTGATCTTGTATAGTAGAGCAGTTAGAGAGAACCTAATGTTACTTCTTTGTTCACTTTCCGACCGAATGCAAGTTACACAGTGGCAAAACTCGCTTGCTTGCATTTTTTTTATTGAACAAAGGAGGCAAACGAGCAGAAGGTCCATCTGATGGTAAGTGGTTACCTTCGCTCATAGACATTTACAAGACCAGAGGAATTGTTAATGCGTTGCTGGCCTAGATGATGCAGTTGGAAGTGGAGGAAACAATGTAGTGCCACGGCCCACCATAGGCACCATAGAAACCACCAAATTCTGGGGAAAGGATGGGTGGGAATAGGGAAAACCTGGCTTATATGCCATTGAACAGGAACGCATCATTAGATATTTGGCGGTTCGTCTTTGACATGATAATTATACCACCAGATTAAGTTATTGGGCTACCTGCCTCTTACGGGAAGCTATCCAGCGGTAGAGAGAACTTATATTCTAACCCCGTCTCCTCACAGGGAGAGCATTGTATAGCGGAGAGGTCAGATAACCTAGTGTGAAGATACTTTGTTGTCCATTTATTTTTTTATATCTTCACGCTCCATACATAGCGGGGTAAGCAGAGGGAGCCAAAGAACCTAGTGTTACGACACTCCGTTTTTGTTCCAATTTGAGACATGAGACATTGTATATTGTGGCAGAACCATCGCCGTGATATGTTTTACTTTACTTAGAAACAAAAATTCTACTTCATTCGTTATGAAGCATAGCAGGGTAGACAGAGGGAGCCTAGTATCAACACACTTCGTTGTTTCCTATCCACCAGAAAAACAGACTCTGGTATTTTTTTTATTTCTTTACTCTTGAAATATAAATAAGTTTTATATAATCATTTCCTCGAGTAGGAATCGAACCCACAAGCAATTGCCTTTACACTTACACGTCCCAATGTACTACGATGACCTTTTCAAATAATTATACAATTGTTATGAAAACAATTTGAAATATACTCCAAAGATAATATTTTCATATATTGTTATATTTATATAGCTCTTGATAACTAGCTGTCCTCTGCTTGTAAATGTTTACTCAAGTTAAATATTGTCGTGGTCTGTATGCGAAATACACGTACAATAGAAACTACTGGCTTTTAGTAATGTTTGTATGGAGAAATGGAATGGAATGGATGATTATTGTTTTTAACCGACTTTTTGAAAAAAGAGAGGAGGTCATCGATTGGATTTATTGAGTGATCCAATTTTGATGATTCGTTTTTTTTTTAATGTAGCTGCTTCTGATATTGTCAATTTTAAGTTTAGTAAAGATTGGATGAGTAATTTTTGCCGAATGGAGGCATTGCGTACTGAGTGGTGGAACTCAACGCTGCGCTTTGCCTTGTTACCAAACCCAGGAAACGAAAATACTAACATTTCCTGGAGTGGGAATCGAACCCACAACCTGTCGCGTTTACAGTCACACGCTTGTGCCTCTGCGCTACGACAGGCTTCAGCACGCAATGCCTCCATTCGGCGGAAAGTGAAAAACGGAACGGAATTGTGGTAAGAGAACGGAGTGTCTTAACACTAGGTTCTCTGGTTCCCTCTACCTACCCCGCTATATGCGGGATACAGCGTGAAGATAAAAAAAAAAGTAATTTTTGAGTTATTCGTAACAACTTGTCTTTTTAATTAGTTTTCGTTGTGTTAACATTTTAATTAAGATTAAGATTTAATTGGAAGATTGGGGTGTTCCCGTGGCCTCGGCTATTGGCGGCGAGGAGGAGCACCGTGAGGTTTTAGTGGGTATACGGACGACGTTTGCCGTTCCGGAGTCCCACATAACCTATCCGAGTCCCCAATCGGGCGGGTATCCGTAACGGATTTCCTCACGATAAAAAAAAAAAAAACATTTTAATTATACTGTACAGTGATCACTTGGAAGAATGATTCTGTTTATTTTTTTTTATTTTCTCTCTGGTAAGAAAAATCATGGCGTTGATTTTCACCACTTAACACGCAATGTTACGAATTCAGGCGGAAATTGGAGAACGTAGTGTTTTGACACTAACTGACTTTAGTCAAGTCCAATATGTATGTATATATATCCCATTCTTACTAGTTTTCGTAGATTCCGAGAATTTTTTTCTTAATGTTTGCTACACATCTTAAGAGGCCAGGCAAAATTGTGGTTTTCTAAAGGCAGTTTCGCCTACATTGTCTGTACATTGTCTGTCAGTCTGTCACTCAAGCGTTTTATATATAAAAAAAGATTTTATTTTATTATTTACATTGAATATCATTATAAATTCAAAACGTGGACCAAACTATAAATTAAAGCAAGTAGCTATTACAATTCTCTAAGAAAATCTTCTCAAATTCAGAGTTAAACTTAATTGAATTTCAGATCTCGATGTCGCAGTGCAGCGAGCTCAAACGTGGCTACATTTGACCTTGACCCGTCAAAATTTTGGCTATCAATTTTACTATATATCTATAATATACTATGAAGCCTTATTAAATTTGTTTTGTTAACCGACTTCGAAAAAGGAAAGTGCTTAATTTGATTGTTTTTTTAATATGTGTGTTATGGCATAACTTTTTACTGAGTCTTTATGGTCAATCGAGGTCTCTCCTTTTTTCTTACATTTGATATTTTTGGAGTCATTTTTTTTGGCTCAACCACTTTTAAGTAAATTGAACGGAATGGAATTGTTGAAAGAGAAGGGAGTGTCTTAACACTAGGTTCTCAGGTTCCTTCTGCCTACCTCGCTATATGCGGGATACAGCGTGAAGTTAAAAAAGAAATCTTTTAAGTACTAGTTTATCCACATTTGCTACACTGTGGATATTTCCACAATGAATATCATCATGCTGTAGAATAAGAAAGACATTCTTGTCATTAGGAAACTAGGAAACTAAAGCAAAACATATAAAAACATGATTAAAATTAAAAAAAAAAGAAAATCGTCTTCGAAGAAAGTGTACTAAACAGTACAATTGTTACGAATAATTCAAAAACTACTCGTCAGATCTCAACTAAATTAAAATGAGACGATATCAAAAGAACTATTACTATTAGATATCTTATAAAAATGTTGTGGGTTCGATTCCTACTCCATGAAATGTAAAATTTAGTATTGTCATTTCTTGGGTTTGGTAACAAGGCAAAAGCGCGGCGTTGAGTTCCGCCACTCAACACGCAAGTACTTAAAACTGGTTGGGTATAAAAAGATCATTGTCGAAAAAATGATAAATGAAAGAAGAAGCAAAAAGAGACCTCGCTTGACCATCAAGAATATTGTGTCGGCAAAGATTGTACAAAAAGTATGAGGACTTCTTAAAGGGCATGTATGAAGAGGTAGTGACAGAATCATGATACAGTAGTATTTGACACTACATTTTCTTTGACTTTTTGATTTTGGTTTTACGTAGAACGTATTTTTACGCGTAAAACACATTACATTTTTACGCGTAAGCAATGTCATTTTATTGGTCATGTTAGTGTGTGTTATTTTATTAATGTAATCCATTTCTAATGTATTATTTATTATAAAAGTATTGGTTTTCAATTGTTTTCGATATAAATCTTTAACTATGCTATCTTTAATTTTATATTATAGCTTTCGTAATGGATACAAAGAGTTTTCTTCACGTATCATAATAATTACAATATTATATATTTAAACGCCTGTCGTGGCGCAGAGGCACAAGCGTGCGACTGTAAATGCGACAGGTTTTGGGTTCGATTCCCACTCCAGGAAATGGAATTTTTCATTTCCTGGGTTTGGTAACAAGGCATAGCGCGTCGTTGAGTTCCGCCATTCAGCAAGCAATGCCTCAATTCGGCGGAAAGTGGGGAACGGAGTATCTTAACACTAGGTTCCCTCTGCCTACCCTGCTATATGCGGGATACAGCGTGAAGCTATGTATGTATGTAATTACAATATTTCTATTCATATAATTTTTTTCTTATTGTACCATGTCTTCAATTGGGAGGAAAGTGGAGAGCGGAGAGTCTTAACATAAAGTTCTCTCTACTTATATTGCTACATGCTTACTTGCTTACTTACTTACTTAACTTCACGCTTTATCCCTAGCGGGGTAGTCAGAGAGAACGGAGCGCCAACGCTACGGTCCCTGCATATCTCTTTCGTCTCGTCCATAGTCATTAACCTCTTCATGCATGCCCTCCGGGGGGTCGTCATGCTTTTTACGTGACCTTCCTCCAGTATCATTGATACTGTGTTCTCGAAGGTCAACCGAGGTCTCCCCTTACCTCTCTTGCAGGAATACCTCTCTGCTACATGCAGGAGATACATAAATGAAGCAAAATAATTAAAGAATATGTGAGCGTATAATACATATAATAACAATTGTTAAATGTAAAACGCATATAACTTTAATAAAAACTTGAGATTTAATTTCTCTGTGGTATACATGAAGGAGAGATTACGTTTAGTGGTCGAAACGAAAAGCCGCAGACCGATCTTTTGTAAGTAATATTATTTTATTGTTAAAATATCAAATGAATCAGAATTTTCAGTAAAATTTTATTTGCTTCAGTGTGAAACTTATTTATTATATTATACTAGCAATAACTCGCAGTTTCGCTTGCTTGATTTACAATTTTAATTTGGTATTTCGTCCCTTTTTAATCGACTTCGAAAAAGAAGGTTCTCAATTCGACTAATTTTTATATGTGTTATTGTTTAGCATATTTACAAAAAAAACAGCTATGCGCTTTATCCCGCATAGGTAGGGCCAGAGTGAATCTAGTGTCAAAACACTCCGTTGTACACTTTCCACTCAAAATGCTGTGTTAAGTGACGCAATCAACGGAACGCCGCCCTTTGTTTTCCGAAAGCGAAAAAAAAATATATATATGAATTCCGGTTGTAGCTTACATTCTCCGAGTAGAAGCCGAACCTTGGACCAATCGCGTTTTCAGACAGTTGTCCCACTGCGTAGTCTTCTCCTACTAGACATTCATCACGGCACTTGGGGCCTGCCTTCCTGCTTAGACTCCTCCACCTTGCACGGTCTTTAAAATCATTCATGGTCAGTCCATTGGCTCTCATGTCTTGCTTCACGACATCCATCCATCGCTTCCTTGGGCATCCGGGGGGTCTAAGCTATCCCACTACGCATAGTGATGGCCTCAATAAATTCGAAAAACAGGTAAAAATTTTGGGATTTTTCTTTTTTTTTTTAACTTCACGCTACATCCCGCATATAGCAGAGTAGGCAGAGGGAACCAGAGAACCTAGTTTTAAGACACTCCGTTCTCTTGCAACAATTCCGTTCCCCACTTTCCGCCAAATTGAGGCATTGCGTGTTGAGTGGCGGAACTCAACGCCGCGCTTTGCCTTATTACCAACTTATTGTTGTTGTTGTTGTTTTAGACTGAATTGCGGTATAGTTGGTAGCTAGTTAAAAAATATTTTACTGCAGTAGATAGATTTTATATTTCACGCACGAAGTCACACACATTTTAGTACTATAGATAAAGTCAGCCACAGTTATAAAACTGTCAGATCGTCATACGTTTTGTAATTAAGACATCTTACGTCATATTTTGAATGTAAAATGAAGACGTTATCTCCATTGTCTTTTTAAGGGCTTGAGCTCACTAAATGATATATTTTTGGCTTCCCGCTTTTTTCCGCATAATAGAATAGCCAAAGAGAATTTAGTGTCTTTACACTCCTTTTTTTTACTCACCATCCGAAAACAAAGAACTGCTTTTCTCAAAAAATTGCGTTCCACGCCGGTGTGGAAGGTAGTTGTAGGATTGACAATATTCACATTTTTATGGCAATTGACGAAGAGAAAATGCTTATAATAACCTATATAAAGAAGATTTAGATTTAGATTTGGCCGCCTTTTGCCATTTCCTCGAGTGGAGTTTGAACCTACAACCGATCGTGTTTACAATCAGACACTGTTCTACTGCGCCATATCCATTTGTATTTATATGTATGTATTTTATAGATAAGTTAAGAGTAATAGGGAGGAATCTGGCTTTTTTCGTCAGCCGAAAGCCGTTCACTGCTGGACATAGGCCTCCCCCTTAAAACGCCATGTAGCACGAATGGATGCCTTCTGCATCCAGCGCTTCCCCGCAATTCTGACTAGGTCGTCAGTACACACTATGCCTTCCGACATACTTCCTACATGGCCTGACCTGGGTTAAGTGTTGAAAATACAGTTAGTTTCAGGTTAATGACTGTGGAAAAGGTGAAAAAAGATTTTAGGGACCCGCTTGGCACTCTATTCTCTCTGACTACCTTGCTAAGGATAAAAAACTATTTTGTAACTTTTTTAAGGACAGAGAATGGAGTGTCTTTACACTAAGATCTCTCTGCCTACCGTGCTATGTGGAAAAAGAGTAGAGAAAAAAATTAATAAAGTTTAGAGAAAGTATAAAGAAAAATGTGGTAACACCTTTATAACTCCCAGTTAATCCAGCTCAGGTACAAATTCGATGTTAAAATTTCATTTGTAAAATTTAAACCGCAGACATTTAGGGTTAAATGGGAATTTAATCTCGTAAGATAAAGAGATTTTGTAGGTTTTAATAATGTTTCCATTGTGAGTTTACTTTGTGAGGGAAGTTTATTTATAGATAAGTTATGTGTAATATTTTATTTTTGTAACTTTACGCTGTATCTCGTACATAGTAGTGTAGGCATAAGAAACTAGAGAACCTAGTGTTAAGACACTCCGTTCTCTTTAAACATTTCCATTCCCCTCTTTCCGTCGAATTGAGGCATTGCGTGCTGAGTGGCAGAACTCAACGCCGCACTTTGCCTTGTAGCCATGAGCGAGGACATAAAAATACTGAATATTATTTAATTTTTTCATTTACTGGGGTGGAAATCGAACCAGTTACATTCGCACATTTGTGGCTCTGCATCAAGTCAGGCATTTAATTATATTTATAACATAATTTAATAAAGCAGCTTCACACTTTATCTCATATCATCGTATCGTGGTAGTCAAAGAGAATCTAGTGTCAAGACACTCCGTTTTACACTTTCCGTCTGAATTCAAGATATTGCCAATTACATAATAATTATTATAGAGAAGAAACTCCTTATCATATTCATTAGCAATCAATGGATATGAATTTGATACTTTGAAGTTTAAGGTAATAGTAATAATGAAACAAAAATTGCGCCCGTCGTGGCGCAGAGGCACAAGCGTGTGACTGTAAGCACGACAGGTTGTGGGTTCGATTCTCACTCCAAGAAATGTAAAATTTAGTATTTTTATTTCTTGGGTTTGGTAACAAGGCAAAGTGCGGCGTTGTGTTCCGCCACTCAACACGCAATACCTGAATTCGGCGGAAAGAAGGGAATGGAATTGTTAAAAGAGAATGGAGTGTCTTAACACTAGGTTCTCTGGTTCCCTCTGCTTACCCTGCTATATGCGGAATACAGCGTGAAATTAAAAAAAAAAATCTTTATCATTTTTTTCAGTTTAAGTATCTGACATATTGACTCCTGTAAAGTATGTTTTATAGTTTAACACATTTTCTTGCTTGTAGCGGCTTACGTGGAAGTAAGTGTTAAGACACTCCGTTCTCCATCTTGTTTCATCTCATATCTGCGCTCTGTCTTCAACGAAACTGGGAAACGAAAAAAAATATATAATCTTTTCACCACGTATTTCGAACCCACAACCATAGCGTCTACAGTTAGATATTGTTCCACTGCGCCACGAACGCCTTCAATATAATAAATATCTTAATACAAATTTATTACTTTAATACTATTTGTAGTATTGTCACGTACAAAATTCATATTTTGAGATAAGCTCTTTAATTACTACAATTCAGAATTCCAGTATGGATTAGTATCTGTATACTTTATGTTTAGGTATAATTTTACTGATATTATACGCTTTTAAGATGCTTGTCATGGCGCAGAGGCACAAGCGTGCGAATGTAAACGCGACAGGTTGTGGGTTCGATTCTCCTCTCCAGAAAATGAAAATATTAAATAAAATTTAGTGTTTTCATTTTCTCACTCTGGTAGCAAGCCAAAGCGCTGCGTTGAGTTCCACTACTCAGCACACAATGTCTCAATTTGGCGGAAAGTGTGGAATAGAAATGTTAAAAGAGAAAGGAGTGTCTTAACACTAAGTTCTCTGGTTCCCTCCGTTTACCCTGCTATGTGTGGAATACAGCGTGACGCAGCGTGACAGCAGGGTAGACAGAGGGAACCAGAGAACCTATTGTTAGGACACTCCCTTGTCTTTTAGGATTTCCGTTTCCCTGAAGACTGCAATATAAGTTTATCAACTTATTCACGCCATATACATATTTATTGGTTATTGCTCAAAATCGAATCTGTACCTACCACGTGTATTTAAACACTAAACCACGATAGCTTTCCCATTGTTTTGCAAATGAATTGTTCTGTTCAAGCTTCAAAATAGCTCCATAACTTTCAGTAATAAACGACCTTCTTATCGGATGACATAGAAGATCTGGCGAACTTTGAAATCGGTGGACTTGCTTTAATTAACTGCTTTTGTTAACTGGATAAATATTTTAAACTATTTAATAAGTAAAATTAGCTTGGAATTAGTCAATGGAATAATTGAGATTAGATTATATACCTAAACTAGCTGTTACCCGCGGCTCCGCGTGGGTAGCTTATACATACTATAGTATATAGTGCGTATAAGTGTTAATTTGAAGGCTTTGAAATAGCTAGACCTTAAAATATTTTGACAAGCAATCGTGTCTGCCAAAATATTTTTTTTTTGACATAGGTGTCCTATATTCTTTTAAATATCTCTAAGATTATGTGTATAAAATTTCATGATAATCGGTTTAGTAGTTTTGGCGTGAAAGCATTACAGACAAACTTACATTCACATTTATAATATTATTAGGGATATGTGTGTCCCACGATTTCGTTTGCATGGACTGTGAAACCTTAAATTTCATTTTCCCCGTATTTGTAGGAATTTCGATTAGAATATAGAATTTCGAATCCTCTCTTAGTGCTCCCCGTAGTAGGAAAGTAAATGCCAGATTTAGTTTATACGTTGGTAAATTGTTTAATCTATTTAATACCTTTTTAATTAGGGTATGTTTGACAAATAATCTAGAGGTTTATTTTTGTAAGTCAAGGCGAAGCGTCCATATATATTTACATCGGCTTACCTTTTGTAATTATAATAAATTAATGGCGGATTTACTAGCAGGTAAGGAATGCCAAAAAAAACAAGGTCGAGAAAAATTTTGGACTGAGATTGCTTTTTACAAGTTCATCAAAAAATCGGTCGACAAAACACAAGGTCAAAAGTTCCGGATTACAAAAAACAAGCTCGACAAAAACTTAAAATCCAATACAGTCGTTCAGATAGGATCTAAATTCATTTACCGGCATATCTTTATAAAATTTTTAAACTTCACCATTGCTGCCTAGAGAGACCGCCTAGGGAGCTTTTAATACTCTCAACTTTTTTCAGCTTCATGTTTCTTCCTGTATAGCAGAGAGAATTTAGTGTCAAGATACTCCATTTTTTACTTTCTGCATGATACGAGACATTATTGTAAAATTATGTAAATTCCTAATCACTCAGCACGCAATGCCTCGATCCGGCGGAAAGTGAGGAACGGAGTGTCTTAACACTAGGTTCTCTGGTTCCCTCTGCCTACCCTGCTATATGCGGGATACAGTGTGAAGCTAAACAAAAGCCTAAATTCGTTCACTACTTTTTGCATGAAAGAGTAACACACATTCATCCTCACAAGTTTTAACATTTATAAAATTAATAGGATTCTCAATACAAATATTATTCTACCTACATATTATTTACTTCTACTAAGGAACTATGAAAATGAAACTCAAATAGAAAAGGAAAGTTCTTATACAGTTTATATTTGCTAACAAAACAGTTGGAATAACGTAGTCACTTATAAAAGTAAATAGTCAAATAAGCTCGAGGTATTTAAGTTATGTTAAAATAACAGACATTCCATCCTTAAGTTTGAAGTGAAAACTTCCTCAGCGGCGTTATGTACTATTTGCGATCGGTATATACTCGTATTAAACTCGCGTCAAGACGCGTGACCTGATCGAAAATTCGTAAGTAATTGTCATATTGATAACGCAATAAATAAATATTGTATTGTATTTAGAAAAAGTATAAAAATTTGAACGCAGCGGAACTCGAACCCGCGCCTCTTGGAAACCGTCTAAGCGCTCTGACCACTCTAACTACTCTGACCATCTAAGCGCATGTGCTTAGTTTTCTAAATATGTTTTTCGTTTCCTAAGTGTGAGATTAACACTTTAAACCTTTTTTTTTAACTTCACGCTGTATTCCGCATATAGCCGGGTAGGCAGAGGGAACCAGAGAATCTAGTCCTAAGGCACTCCGTTCTCTTTCAACAATTCCGTTCCCCACTTTCCGCCGAACTTCAAAAATAAATCAAAAAAATCTAAATTCAAGTTTTCACTTCTGCCGATACTCCCGGAGTGCAGCCCGTTGGCTTTTTTAGCTTCACTCTATATCCCGCTTATATCAAATTATGCAGAAAGAACCTGAGAACCTAGTGTTAAGACACTCCTTTCCCCACTTTCCGCTGAATTGGGGCATGGTGAGTGGCGAAACTCAACAGCCCGCTTTGCCTTGTTACTAAAGCGAGGAAATGAAAAGTTTAAATATGAATTATAATTAATATTTAAATTTCCTGGAGTGGGAATCGAACCTACAACCTGTCGCGTTTACAGTACACGCTTGTATGTATAAAAATGTTATCTTAAAGTACAATTAATAAATTCTTAGTGTTCAGCTATTTAGAAGTTTTAGTAGAATGCCATAGTTTTACTAGCTTTTAGTTAATTTTAAAGTAGTTTTTTATCATCTAGAGGAGGAAATGTAGAGATATGACACTCTTGAAATACTCCGTTCTTTATTTTACGTGTTATATCTTAGATGCATGTTGAGTTGCGAAACTCAACGCCGTATTTTATTTTACCAGGTGGCAATAATAATAAAATTCCCGTTCTAGTAACATAAAGTGCGGCACTTAACCCCGCCCGTTTCGATTTCGTAAATAGGTTTTAATGCAGTTTTACCACAATCTGGGGAAAGGATGGGAGGGAAATCCTGGCTTACATGTCATCGAACTGGAACACATCATTATTTATGTGGCGGTTCGTCTTTGACATGATAGTGGTACCTCCTACCACCAAACTATTGGGATACCCGCCTCTTACGGGACGCTACTCAGCGGCGGAGGAGAATTGTATTCTAACCCTGACCCGTCATAGGGAACTCAACGCCGCTCTTTGTCACTATCTGTGGTGCTTTTTTTAGATTTATTGGTAATTGTGGTAAATTTTCCTTTAGCGAGCATTTAATAAATTCTTACCTCGTTAAGTTTGAAGTTTTAGTAAAGTAACATAGTTGTAGCTCCATTAGCTCTTGGTAAACTTTAAAGTTGAAAATATCAGAGATCAGAGCTTTTAAAAGCTGTTTCAGGTAGAGCTTAATGATATTTTTTTAGCTGACTTTGAAAAAGGAGGTTCTCAATTTCACTGTTTTTTAGGTGTGTTGCCGCATAACTTTTTCTTGGGTCAACCAATTTTGATGGTACTCTTTTAATATGATAGTTAGGGCTTATGACGTAGTCTTATTTATATTTACTTAAGATCTAACGAGTAGTTTTTGAGTTATCCGTAACAATTTTACTATTTAATTCATTAGTAAGATATTTGTATTATTAGGCCATCGTGGTGCAATGAGACAATGTCTAAATGTAACTGCTATTGGTTGTGAGTTTGATTCCCACTCCGTTAAATGTGTGACTATATTTAATTTATTCTCGTTTCTCTGCTCTGTCAAAATATAGTGCGGCGTTTAATTCCACCAATTATGACGCAATGTCTCGAACTTAGACGAAGAGCGGTGAACAGTACATTTTGACACTATGAAGTACAAAGCATCCACCTAATGTTTTAATTTTTTTTTTAACTTCACGCTGTACCCTGCATATAGCGGGGTAGGCAGAGGGAACCAGAGAACCTAGTGTTAAGACACTCCATTCTCTTTCAACATTTCCGTTCCCCACTTTCCGCCAAATTGAGGCATTGCGTGTTGAGTGGCGGGACTCAACGCCGCGCTTTGCCTTGTTACCAAACCCAAGAAATGAAAATATAAAATTTTACATTTCCTGGATTAGGAATCGAACTTACAACCTGTCGCGTTTATAGTCGAACGCTTGTGCGTCTGTGCCACGACAGGCACGACAGACGTTTTAACTAAACTAATAAATAATGTATAGTAATTACGGGTTTGAATTCACTGCCATTGCCAATATCTAATGAGGCCATCATTGTTATATCTGTAAGCCTATTTCGTAAGTAATATAAAATTTAAAACTTCAGGCGCTCTTCTGGGTGTAATGTCACAGTGTTTTCTAGAACACAGTAATAGTTAGCTCCTACTATAGTTTTAAAGTTATTATGGTTGGAAATACCGAAGGAAAAAGATTTCGCGGTCGTTCACCTGCAAGATGGACCGATCAAGTAAAGGGACTAACAGCTACTAAACTCTATTCGACCATTAGAGACGCGCTGGACAGTGACCGATGTCGAAGTCAAAGTCAAATAATTTTATTCAAAATAAGAAGTTACATGCTTCATTTTTTGAACGTCAAATAATTTACCACCGGTTCACTAAATTTAATGCCTCAGCCCTGAGAAGAACCGGCGCAAGAAACTCAGCGGGACTTTTTTTTTCTTTTCTCATAATTCAATGTTTTACAAATATTTATTGCTGACAATGGTACCTTTGAAATAGACTGGAGCGAACCAATGGTACCTTTGAAATAAAATTTCATTCCCAAGGCGTGTTATTATTTATAAAATAACTAATTAGGTAATAACCTTTAACACAAAAATGGAGGCAGATCATCCACTCCAGAGGCAACCCTGATGCTGACGACGATCCTCAGACATGAAGGATCGACTAGAGAGAGAGATACTATAATTTAAAATTAATAGAAAATGTTAAATGTACTGTTTTTATTGTTTTTTTCCATATTTTACGGAAGCAAAGACAATAATCGGCGTTTAGTTCCGCCAACACGTAATGTCTCGTATTTAAAAGAAAAGTGCAGAGTGGAGTGACTTGAGTCTCTATTCTCTTTAAGTAGTCTACTATAGCGGGAAAGAGCGTGAAACTTCAAAACACGTGATGAATCTAGTGTTATAATATACATACATACATAGCTTCACGCTGTATCCCGCATATAGCAGGGTAGGCAGAGGGAACCTAGTGTTAAGACACTCCGTTCCCCACTTTCCACCGAATTGAGACATTGCATGCTTTTTAATAAATGTTTCTTAATATAAAAATCTAATAACAATAAAATGTATCCTATGTCCTTTTCTATACCACAAAGAATATGTGTACAAAGTTTCATGATAATCGGTTCAGTGGTTTTGGCTTGAAAGCGTAACAAACAAACATACATTCACATTTATAATATTAGTATTTTCCCCTGTGAGGGAACGGGGTTAGAATACAATACCCCTCCGCCGCTGGGTAGAGTCTCGTAAGAGGCGGGTATTCCAGTAGTTTGGTGGTAGGAGGTTCGTCCTCCGTCTGGCTCGCGACCACTATTATGTCAAAGACGAACCACCAAATATTTTATGACGTGTTCTGGTTCGATATCATGTAAACCAGGATTTCCCCTTTCCTACCCATCCTTTTCCCAAAATGTGGTGGTTCCGATAGCGGACATTGTCCTACCCTTCCATCTGTATCCTCTAGGTTGGCAACGCATCTAAAACATCTCTGGTGTTGTAGATGTTCATGGGCAAAGGTAACCACTTACCATCAGGTGGTCCTTTTGCTCGTTTGCCATCCGTTATCCATAAAAAAAAAATATTTGTAAAAAATACTAGTAAAATAATAGTAGGGGCAAGAAACATATGAAATTTGTTCAGCGTCAAGCAAGATGCATTGTATTCCGCACTCAATTGCACTTTCTTGAAATATTACACGAGTGTGAAAAGATGGCCGTTTTTTAAAAGCTCCCGCCCGCTTTTCTTAGAGAGATAGTATGAAACTTTGTATAAAGTTGCAGATATGTTTTGAACTTTCTTTGTCTTGTCTCATAGTTTATAGTTTTTGTATATTTTTTTATGTATCTGTTTCCTTTATTCTTTCAAATCGTATGAAAATTATTTACTGCTAGAGATACTAGATGTAAGTACCATGGTTGTCGGTTCGATAACGCCTGTCGTGACGCAGAGGCACAAGTGCGACTGTAAACGCGACAGATTGTGGGTTCGATTCCCACTCCAGAAAATGGAATTTTTCATTTTCTGGGTTTGGTAACAAGGCAAAGCGCGGCGTTGAGTTCCGGCACTCAGCACGCAATGCCTCAATTCGGTTGAAAGTTGGGAACAGAGTGTCTTAACATTAGGTTCCCTCTGCCGCCTACCCTGCTATATGCGGAACACCGCGTGAAGCTATGTATGTATGTATGAGGGTTCGATTCCCGCAGTGATTATTTTGAAATTAAGTTCATTTCTGTTCTCTGATAAGACAAAGCGCAGTGTAGAGTTCTACCACTCAACAAGCAATGTCTCGAATTCGGGCAAAAAATAGAAAAGGAGTGTCTTAAAGAGATAACGTATCTAGAGTGATTCTTCCAGATAAATCTGTTATGCAGCAGAAAGCGCGAAGCCAAATACCGCACTTTCTCTTGCTAGACATAGTTATGAGATAGTTATGTATGTATGTAGGGAATGGAAATCTTAATACAGTGGAGTGTCTTAACACTAATTTCTCTCTGCCTCCCCGCTATGTGCGGATTACAGCGTGAAGCTAAAGAAAAATACAAATAAAAAAATATTAAACAAAATAGTTCCACCAAATATATGTGTCACTACAGAACAGTCCCAATTTTTATGTTCCGTCTATCTTCAACTAATGTGAGAAACCAATATCAATAAATATAGAAATTCACTTGGAAGATTCAATATTTATAAATTTATCGAAGGATAAACCTTGGCCCCTTTTTTAGGAAAGTGTAGGCGAAATAACTTATTTATAGCTTTGTAGCTATCTCTATTTCAGTAAATGTGCTATTTTTCTTATTTTTGTTCCGATTTCACGCTTATTCCGGTTCACATACATACATACATAGCTTCACGCTGTATCCCGCATATAGCAGGGTAGGTAGATGGAGCCTACTAGGCTTAAGACACTTAGTTCCCCACTTTCCGTCCAATTGATCATTGCGTGCTGAATAGCGGAACTCAACGCCGCGCTTTGCCTTGTTACCAAACCCAGGAAATTAAAAATTCCATTTCCTGGTGTGGGAATCCAACCCACAACCTGTCGTGTTTACAGTCGCAAGCTTGTGCCTCTGTGCCACGACAGGTATACCAGGGTAACGATATTTTTAAGTAAAGAATATATTTATGTTTTATTTAAAATTTTGCTAAACTGGGTTTTGGGTTACTCAACGACAATTTTTTATTCCTGTCTTTATTTTTCCTTTGCACGTATTTCATATATTAGGTAAAGATCTAGTGACAAGTATCTACGTTTATTTCATTATTACCTCAAATGAATCCAAACCTGTGACCATCACAGCCAATCACAACAATTAAAACCATTGAAATAACAAATTCTCATTCAATTCATGACTTTTATAACCATCTTCTACATAACTTTGTTCAAACAGTATATTCTTGTTTACTTATCTATTTGCAATCCGACCGACCGTGAAGCAGTTCTAACTAATCTAGCCCTGAATCTAGCATCGTAGGGTTAAGTGATGCTTATCGATACATATTGTTAGGAAATATACTTTAATTCTTATACATTAAAGACTATTATCGTATGAAAGAAAATTGTAATACGTCATGGTTTTTTAATAGTAAAAGTTGGCAATTTAATGCTTTTGAAAATATTGATTAATAATCGTTTAAGGTTATGTATTTAGATATGATGGCGATATTATGGATTGGCCACAAGAGGTTACAGATTCAATGTTTGGAAAAATAACAAGTTGTGGTTCCCATTCCGGTCCCATTCGATATGATGATATTTTTAGCTTCACGCTGTATCCGCACATAGCAGGGTAGGTAGAAGAACCTAAGAACCTAGTTTTAGGACACTTTGTTTCTTTGTAACATATCCGGTCTCAACTTTTCGTCAATTAAGATATTGTGTGGCGGAACTTAACGCTACTATTTGCATTGTTACCAGAGCAAAGGAAATGAAAATACTAAATTTATTTGGTATTTTCCATTTCCTATTATGGAATCGAACCACAACCTGTCGTATTTATAATAACATGCTTGTGCCTCTGTGCCACGAGAGGCCTCGTGAGTATGATTATATTTAAAAATAAGCTAATTTCTCTTTCAAGACAAGACGAAAAGCGTGAAAGAGTTCGCCACTAAGCATGCAATCTGTCCAAAATTCTAATAAAGTGGTGACCGTTAAAAGTAATTTTGATTTTTCACGATTTTACACCACTATATTAAATGAAACTGTTTTTGACTAAGAGTAATCACGTATATTTTGGTATTCAAATATTTAGAAACTCGACGTCTCCAACACTTTACAGTAGTCCATGGTCACTAGTAGGCCCTGACAGGTTAAATTGTTTCATTCAATAAAAAATGTATTTCTCCACTCTCTATATATTTTTTCTATAAAGCGCATACCTTTTGAAAAGCATCTGCTTTGCATAATTATTTACTAAAAAGAAATACTCAACATCATTAAAAAACTGTCGCATCCAAAGCTTTTGCGTTTCAATCAAAGTCAATAAAATATTTCACTCGTGTATAAAACATCGGAACTTCCCTCTTTAGTGCTAATGGGCTATCGTATTATTGGGAAGGCAAGTTGAACTGCAATTTTTTGACAAAAAACAAGGCAAAAATAAGAAGCTTCACGCTTTTTTCTTACATAGCAGATTAAAAAAAACCTAGTGTTAAGACACTCCGTTCTCCATTTTTAGATCGATTTCGATATTTTTCGTGATCAATATAAGAGCTCTACGTCGCTTTTTGACTTGTTGCAAGGCAAATGATAATTTGAGTATAATTATTTCCGCACATAGCAGGGTACGCAGAGAGAGCCTGAATACCTAGTGTTAAGGCACTCCATTCTCTTTAAAATTTCCGGTATACTTTCCGCCGTATTGAAATATTGCGTAATGAGTGGCGAAACTTAACATCGCGATTTGCTTTGTTACCAGATCCAGGAAATGGAAATACTAAATCTTATTTAATATTTTTATTTCCGGGAGCGGAAATCGAACCTACAACCTGTCGCTTTTATAGTCACACGTTTGCACTATAGATGGCCTTAAAATAATATTTTTTTGAAGGAGATAATTTTGCCAATCCACTACCTATTTTTATTAAAATAGCAAAAATAGGTAGAGAGAGTCTAGTGATAAAACACTCCGTTCTTCACTCTCCATCTAAATTAGACACATGACTTGAATGGCAGACTTTAACGCCACACTTTTTCTGACCAGACCGAGGAAACGAAAATAATTTAAATATAATCATCTATTACTAAGCATTTTTTTTAGCTTCACGCTGTATCCCGCATATAGCGGGGTAGGCAGAGAGAACCAGAGAACCTAGTGTCAAGACACTCCGTACTCTTTTAAATTTCCGTTCCACATTATTAGTAAGTAAATATTGTAATTTGTATCTGATAGAGTAACGCTATTCAATATATTGCAAAAAGCGTGAAAAACACTATTGTTTTCAATGCAGGTAATCGAGCGGTGATTTGAAATCGACTGACAGAAATAACCGGTTACGAGTTAAATTGACGGAGCTTAAGCTTCATTGGCCAATTGATTGCACCATCAAATATAGATGACTTAAAACATATTGCGATTCCCCACTTTCCGCTGAATTGAGGTCTGCTGAGTGGCGGAACTTAACGCTGCGCTTTGCCTTGTTAAAAAGAGAATGGAGTGTCTTAACACTAGGTTCGCTAGTCCCCTCTGCCTGTCCTGTTATGTACGGTATACAGCGTGAAAAACATGTAAAAGATATAGATGACTGTCGTGACGCAGAAGCACAAGCATGCGACTGTAAACACGACAGGTTGTGGGTTCGATTCCCACTCCAGGAAATGGAATTTTTCATTTTCTGGGTTTGGTAACAAGGCAAACCGGGCGTTGAGTTCCGCCACTCACTTACGCAACGCCTCAATTCGGCGAAAAGTGGGAACGGAGTGTCTTAACCTTAGGTTCTCAGGTTCCCTCTGCTTACCCTGCTAAATGCAGGGTACACCGTGAAGCTAAAAAAATAATAATAATAAAAAAAATTAACCGACTTCAAAAAAAGGAGATTCTCAGTTGGACTGTGGTTTTTTATGTGTGCTACCGCATAACTTTTTACTGGGTGAACTGATTTTTATAACTACATTTTCATTTGATAGATAGTGTTTTTGATGTTATCCCATTTAAATTAAGATGTGACCAGTAGTTTTTGATTATTCGTAATTTTTTTTTATGAACTTTAGTAGAATACTGTTTATTTTTTGCTAAAATCTAAATTATTTTGTTTTACCTTCTTTTTTTGACATAGGTTAAGGTTAAGATATGAATCGATATATTCGCTCAGTATTATTTTTATAAATATATTCTGTATCTGTAATTAAGTGGGGAACAGAGTGTTTCAACACTAGGTTCCCTCTGCCTACCTTACTATATGCGGGATGATATTTAGCGTGAAGTAGGAAAAATTCTGTAACCTCTTATTAAATCAATAACATAATCATCATATCTAAATAACCTTAAACGATTATTAATCAATATTTTCAAAACCATTAAATTGCCAAGTTTTACCATTAAAAAAACATGACGTATAACAAATTCCTTTCACACGAAAATAGTCCTTAAACTATGGGCATTAAAGTATATTTTCTAACAATATGTATCGATAAGCATCACCTAACCCTACGATGCTAGATTCAGGGCTAGATTAGTTAGAACTGCCTCACGGTCGGTCGGATTGCAAGTAGATAAGTAAACTAGAATATACTGTTTGAACAAAGATATGTAGAAGATGGTAATAAAAGTCATGAATTGAATGAGAATTTGTGTTTTAATTGTTGTGGTTGACTGTGATGGTCACAGCTTTGAATTCATTTGAGGTAATATTTTATTTAAAGGAAGAATAAAAAGAACGTAGAGATTTGTCACTAGGTATCTCCTTAATATATAAAATAAATGCAAAGGAAAAATAAATAAAGGAATAAAAAAATTTAGTTGAGTAAACAAAAATTCAGTATACTAAAAGTATTTTACTAAATTATTAAAGCATAAAAATATTCTTTACTTAAAAATATATTTGCCGGGGTAATAATAATATGTGATTTCAGCCTAGCTCAAGATTTTGTTATAGTGATATTTAAGCCAAATCCTTGTTTTTTCAGTTTCACGCTTTATCCTGTATGGCAGGATAGAGAGAATCTAGTGGCAAGGTACTCCGATTTCCTCTTTCTCTCTTTCTCTTTCGCCTGAATCAAGACATTGCCTATTGAGTGGCGGCTCAACTACTACTTGGTCTTACTACAACGAGGAAATGAAAATAATTTGAATATTATCATTCCTCTGAGTGGAAATCGAACCCAAAACCATCGCGTTTACAGACGCTGTTCCACTGCATCTCTATATTATATTCTAGATCTACAAGCCTTATAAAGGCCTCCATATAGTAAACTTTAGCTGCATACTACATAACTATTCCCTGCATTCCCGCCTCCAATGCACTTAGCGCTTGTAAATCGTAAGTGTTCGTGAGATCGATTATCCCGCTAACTTCTGCGGCTTTGCTACTGCTATGGTTAAATTGAAATATTAATTAATTATGAAGCCCTATTTACGCGTCTCCTTAGCAACGGGTAAACAGGTTCTCATTTTAAACAAAAGTACGTTAAACCAATGGTAGTGTGTCGGGATTTAACGTCGTAATTTGTCTTACGCCTGTCGTGGCGCAGAGGTATAAACATGCGACTGTAAACGCGACAGGTTTTGGGTTCGATTCCCACTCCAGGAAATGTAAAATTTTAGTAGAAAAGCAAAGTGAGGTGTTGAGTTCCGCCACTCAACACGTAATGCCTCGATACGGCGGAAAGTGGGAAACGGAGTGTCTTAACACTAGGTTCCTTCTGCCTACCCTGCTATATGCGGGATACAGCGTGAAGTTAAAAAAAAAGAATTGTCTTACCAGAACTGGGAAATTACAATAATTGCGATATGGCCAGTTACGTACCGCATAACTTTTTAAGGTGAACTAAGTATGATGATTCTTTCTTTATGTCATTGCTAGTGCTTCTGATGTGCATTTATATTTAGTTAAAATTGGACGAATAGTTTCCGAGTTATTCGTAATAATTAAACTTTTTAGTGTATTTTGTTTGAAATCGTTATTGTTTTTTTTTAATTTTACTTATTGATGCAGAAAATGCTTTACTTATTAAAAGTATGTTTCAAGTAGTTTATAGCACTTTCTCTTAACAACACGGTGAAGTATTTTTTTTTTAACATCACGCTGTATCCCACATATAGCAGGGTAGCCAGAGGAAACCGGGAATCCTAGTGCTAAGATCCTCCGTTCTCTTACAAGAATTCCATTCCCCACTTTCCGCCAAATTGAGGCATTGCGTGTTGAATGGCGGAACTCAACGCTGCGCTTTGCCTTGTTACAAACCCCAGGAAATAAAAATACCATCATTTCCTGGAGTGGGAATCGAACCCACAACCTGTCGTGATTACAGTCGCACGCTTGTGCCTCTGCACCACGACAGGCGTTAAAGGAAGTAAAAATAATTTGCATATAATCCAAGTGGGAATTGAACCCATAACCATGTTAACCCTCAAATACTATCCCACTGCGCTACTATGGCCTTCTATATATTATTTAACATAAAAATATATTCATTCAAGCACCCATCAATATATGAATAAGCACTTTTATTAAAAATAATCGTAGAAATAAAAATACAAATAAAAACCTCATAATAACTGTCCATAATTCTCTTGAGTGTTCGTAATTCATATTATATATCACTTTATATTTATTTAAAATACACCTTATGAAGTTAAAATAAGCTTGATTTTCCTTTAACATGAAAATACTTTGGTTAGAATTGATATTAAACTGAACTTATACTGGAAATGTTCGAAAAGATCAAAGTATTGTAAGTTGAATTGAGCTTCACGCTGTATCCCGCATATAGCAGGGTAGGCAGAGATAACCTGAGAACCTAGTGTTAAGATACTCCGTTCTCTTTTAACTTTTAATTTTCATTCGCCACTTTCCCCCGAATTGAGGCGTGCTGAGTGGCGGAACTCAACGCCGCGCTTCGTGTTCATTTACAATGATAGAGATTATATTAACGCCTGTCGTGGCCCAGAGGCACAACCGTGCGACTGTAAACGCGACAGGTTGTGGGTTCGATTCCCACTCCAGGAAATGTAAAATTTAGTATTTTCATTTCTTGGTTTTGGTAACAAGGCAAAGCACGGCGTTGAGTTCCGCCACTGAACACGCAACGCCTCAACTTGGCGTCAAGTGGGGAACGGAAATGTTGAAAGAGAATGGAGTGTCTTAACACTAGGTTCTCTAGTTCCCTCTGACTACTCCGCTATATGCGGGATACAGCGTGAAGTTAAAAAAAAAAAGAAAAGATTATATTAAATTGTATTGTCATCAAAACTTAAGATGTGTACCAAATATTAGATCAATCTGTCAACAGGAAAAGGGTTAAACTTCAATTATTAATATGGACCCAAACAAATAAACAATCAGGGAAAGTTAAATGAAAGCTTGTAATAAAATACCATCATCGAAGGACCATCGCTACCCAGTGGGACACTATTTGACTGTACACGCGATGGGTTGTGGGTTCGATCTCTAGAGAGAATAATTATATTTAAATTATTTCCCGCTCTAGTGATACAAATTGCGGCATTTAGTTTCGTTACTTAACACGCAGTGTCTAGAATTCGAGAATTAAATGGTGAACGGATCTTGACACTAGGTTCACTTTGATTACCCTTCTCTTTACTTGAAGGAATCCCTTACTGATACCCGACCGATTGGGGACTCAGACGGTTTATGTGGGAGTCCGGACTGACAAATATAGATCAGGCCGTCCGTATATCGATTAAAACATTACAGTGTTCCTCCTCGATTGCCACTAACCGAGGCCACAGGAACTGCCCAATATTCCCTGAACACTCAGACTACCCCTCTATTATACGGGATACAGCGTGAGCCTTCATACTATATCCCGCTCTAATAAAATATCTTCTACAATACATAACAAGAACAATATGTATTCTAATACTATTGTAACGTAGGAAAATACGAAAACATATGACATTGACAGTAAACACCTTGGTAAAACGATGGCGGTGTAAAAACAGGCTTATGTTATGATACGTAAATGTACGCAGGTGCGTGAATTTTGTGTTTTAGTAATATTTAGAAAAGAAAAGTATATTTATGGAAGATAAGATGTTTTTTAAATAAGGTTCTATACATACATAGCATCACGCTATATCCCGCATATAGCAGGGTAGGCAGAGGACCTAGTGTTAAGACACTCCGTTCCCCACTTTCCGGCGGATTGAGGCATTGCGTGCTGAGTGGCGTTTGCCTTGTTACCAAACCCAGGAAATGAAAAACTCAATATCCTGGAGTGGGAATCGAACCCGCATCCTGTCGCGTTTACAAAGAAGGTTTTATGTTTCGGTAATATAAGAATTAAATATAGAGGAGTGATTTATATCTTTCTTCTTTCTTTACAACGTAATTGTATGTTGGTTGATATTTTAACAGATTATTTTAGGGAACTATGAGTATTTTTTTTTAACATTACGCATTTTTTATGCAGCATAGCGAGGTAAGCAGAGAGAACCTAGTGTCAAGACACTCCGTTCTCTTTTACCCGAATTCGAAATATTGCTTATTGAGTGGTGTAACTCAACTCCGAGCGTTGGTTTACCAGAGCGAAGAAATGAAAATAATCTTAATGTATTTATGTATGTCTAGAAATTAATTTTCACCCCGTAACCTTTTCGTAATTTGTTTTTAGTGAATTCGACTTAAAGTCAGTTTTCTTTCTTTTTTTAGTTTCACGCTGTACATAGCAGGGTAGGCAGAAGGATCCTGAGAACCTAGTTAAGACACTCCACTCTCCTATGATTTTCTCCGAATTTACACGGCTTCCTTTTTTGTTCAAATATGAATTATCAATACACAAAAACCGTGCACACATCACATAACCTACGTCACGATAGTAAAAGTATTCGTTTTTATAGCCAAATCTGAAACTTAACTTAACTATCGCAGTAAACTAAATAGGAGTCCTAACACGGGTGTTACATTAAACCGGCAAATTCGCCATTTTACTATCTGAAACGTAAAATAGTTGTTTTACGAGCCATAAACAGTAGGCGCTTTTATAAGCGCGTGAAAATGCGTATAGAAATAAACTTTCTCAAGGGAGTTTGATCACGTACTATGTAAATTGTAGTACTTTTGTACGTAAGAAACCATTGGGGTGCAGTGGGACAGGGTTTGTATATAAAGTCGATTGGTTGACTTTTTTTTTTATGGATAACGGATGGCAAACGAGCAGAAGTACCACCTGATGGTAAGTGGTTACCTTCGCCCATGAACATCTACACCACCACAGATGTTGTAGATGCATTGCCAACCTAGAGGATACAGATGGAAGGGGAGGATAATGTAGTAGTCCGCTATCGGAACCACCACATTTTGGGGAAAGGATGAGTAGAAAGTTTTGGGTTCGATTTTCAATTGGGGAATGGTTTTTCTTAATAGTGATATTAAATCGTTTACTAAATTTGTAGATTTGAGATGAGATGATATATATACGATATGATGAGATAGAAATTTATATATAATTTTTTTAACCGTTTTAATGACAAGCGTGCTGAGGGTGAAAGTGCAAAGTAAAGTGTTAAGACATTTTAATGTAGTTATGACAAAGACATTGCGTTTTCAAGTGAAACTAAATACCGCACCTTGTTCTTTCAGAGATTGGGAAGAAGGGTTTAAATCCACAACCACCGCGTGTCTAAGATATTTCGCTACGATGACGTCATATGTTTAACAAAAATGTTATAGAGATCATATTGTTATACACCTGTCTTGTCATGTCAGACTGCTTCTTTAACTAGAAAAACGAATAACCCATATTATTGTTGGTAAGGTTACCTTATAAAATATATTATTGACATGAGAAGAATAATAACGCCTGTCGTGGCGCAGAGGCACAAGCGTGCGACTGTAAACGCGACAGGTTGTGGGTTCGATTCCCACTCCACGAAACAGAATTTTTAACTTCCTGGGTTTGGTAACAAGGCAAAGCGCGGCGTTGAGTTCCGACACTCAGCACGCAATGCCTCAAATCGGCGGAAAGTGGGGAACGGAGTGTCTTAACACTAGGTTCCCTCTGCCTACCCTGCTATATGCGGGATACAGCGTGAAGCTATGTATGTATGTAAGAATAATATAAACAACTTCAAAATAGAAGGTTATCTATTTGATTGTATTTTTTTATGTATGTAAGAAAAAAAAAGGAAATCGACTTCAAATAAAATTTTCTAAAAAGTAAAATTATTACGAATATCTCAAAAATTACCACAAAAGAAGTATATAAAAAGATTTATCATAATAATAATTATGTCAACCAATAGGTTCACGCAATAAAAAGTTATACGGTATCTAAATTAAACATAAAAAATACAGCCAAATTGAGAACGTCCTTCTTTTTTTGAAATTGTTAAAAAATCGATACATTTTTTTTACCTTCACGCTATATCCCGCATATAGCAGGGTAAGCAAAGGGAACCTGAGAACCTAGTGTTAAGATACTCCGTTCTCTTACAACAATTCCGTTCTCCACTTTCAGCCAAACTGAGGCATTGCGTGTTGAGTGGCGGAACTCAACGCCGCACTTTACCTTATTACCAAACCCAGGAAATGAAAATACATTTCCTGGAGTGGGAATCGAACCCACAACCTGTCGTGTTTACAGTTGCACGCTTGTGCCTCTGCGCCACGACAGGCGTTACATACATATAAAGAGAAAATTGTTTTTTTACTATTATACTAAATTTTCTACGCAATTAGAACAAAATATTTAGTCAATTTGAAAAACCAATATAATATTATGTATTCCCTATTATCGAAAAACGATATACAATAATTTATTGAGATTACAGGCTTAGGAAAGTCTTATATGAAAGAAATATTAAAAATATACTGAAGTATAAATAAGTGTAATAAAACTTGACATGTATTAGGTTATCATGCCTCAATGGGTTAGCATCTGACTGTAAACATGGTTGTGGGTTCGATTCCCTCGCGAGGGAATAATTATTCAAGCTAGTGTCCCCGTTGAGTTAACAACGTGTTACCTAGCAACGTATATGTCACTTTATATAAACATGGATGTCAAATCATAATAGTGGATGTAACTTTTATTTTATTAATATAATATATTTTTATGCATTATTTTTTAAATGATAGTCATTGTGCACTCCTTCGCTATATGAACTATAAGTGTGCCAACTTTCATGCTCCTCTGTCGGCGTAATTTTCATAAAAATGAGTACAAAGTTTTTGTTTCACGTATTTATATATAGATTGATTTTCATTTTTCCATACAGTTTTTTTTTACTCTTTTTCTTGTATATAGGGGTGGTTAGAGAGAAGGTAGTGTCCAGACACTCCGTTCTCTAATCATATTGATTATTCTAAACGTTAAATTCTGTAAGAAAATTGAAACGTAGCAAAACTGATAACTGACGCGCGAATACTATATACTTAGCGTGAATGTTTAATCGGGTAGATAGTTGCTACGTTCAAATTTTACATTTAATTCCTATAATACAATTTTAGTATTACGATATTATGAAACAATGGTAAGAAAGATATATGAAGCAAAAGTGAGTGGCAAGAGAGAGTGGGGAGACCTCAGTTGACCTTGGAGAACACATTATCAATGACCCTAGAGAAGGGCTACGTAAATAGTATGAGGACCCCTTGAAGATCATGTATGAAGTGGTTAGAGATTGTGGATGAGACGAAAGAAGTATGTAGGTACCGTAGTGTTTAACGCTCTGTTCTGTCTGACTACCACGCTAGGGAAACAGGCTAAGTTAATAACTTTGGTAAGACTAAGTGTGGCGTTGAGATCCGCCACTCAACAAATAATGTTTTTTTTTTAACTTCATGCTATATCCCACATATAGCAGGGTAGGCAGAGGGAACCTGAGAACCTAGTGTTAAGGCACTCCGTTCTCTTTCAACAATTCCGTTCCCTACTTTCCTCCAAATTGAGGCATTGCGTGTTGAGTGGCGGAACTCAACGCCGCGCTTTGCCTTGTCACCAAACCCAGGAAATGAAAATACTAACATTTCCTGGAGTGGGAATCGAACCCACAAGCTGTCGCGTTTACAGTCGCACGCTTGTGCCTCGGCGCCACGATAGGCGCGGTGACACCTAATGTCGAGAGGTAAATTTCGAGAAATCTTCTCTTCGACCTCCCCCTACACTTCTCAAAGTGTTTATATGCCAAAGTTCAGCTTCCTACGCACAGTGGTTTCTCCTGTACGTTGTTTGCCAGTCACTCAGTAATACAAGCGTTTTATGTATTATAAATATATTATAATATTATCTATAGTATAATAAGCAATTATGAAGATTTTAACAAAAAAAGAAATCCGACTTCATAAAATTCACTAAAAAGTACAATTATTACGAATAACTCAAAAACTAATTTTGAGATCTTAACTTAATTCAAATGGGACCACAACAAAGGCACTAGCTAGCTATCATATAAACAAAATCATTAAAATTGGTTCACCCAGTAAAAATTCTCCTTTGTTTTTTGAAGTCGGTTAAAAATGAAATAAAATTTTCGGTCCAAGTGGTAAATTGTTAAAGGAAGTACTTTAAACGCGTATCGATGAAATGCAAATTATTGATTTACATACGAGTATCGTTCTTTGAGAGGCAATTTTCTCACACGATTCTGTTTGTAATACAATTAGGTGATGATATTGAGGCGTAGCTTCATTTGACTGTAGGTGCAGGTTTGATTATCACTGGGGTTAAATTTATGGTATTGTTAAATGCTTTTTGTGGCGAATGGAGTGTCTTAACACAAGGTTTTCTCAGACTTCATAGGGTTCGGAATAAAGCGTGAAGGCGATTTTTTGTAAATGATGATGATGATGATAGTTTATAAGATTTATTTTATCTAATAATCGTTGTAAAATTTTTTCTGACCTTATTTTGAACTACTTTTTGTACTTTTTGTACTGTTTGCTTGAAAAATAAGTATTCTTTTAGTTGCAGCTTTACGTATTTTCCCCACATAGAATGTTAGGTAGAGAAAATTTATCATAACTCTGCGTTCTCCACTTTTCACCAGAAATCGATTAAGTAGTAGAAGGAAAAATAATACTGAAATAAAATTAATTTAAATATATTCATTCATATAATCATTTGAAGGCTTTGAAGTAGATATTGAAATTTATGGACAAATGATCATGTCTGCCAAAATACTTTTTTTAACTATGTTTTTTAGTAAAAAATATCCTATGTTATGTACAAAGTTTCATGATAATTGGTTCTTAATCGATAATTCCCATTTATAATATTATCAGAGATGCACGCGCAAGCGGCGTTGAGTTCCGCCACTCAGCACGCAAGGCCTCAATTCGGTGGAAAGTGGGGAATGGAGTGTCTTAACACAAGGTTAACCCTACCCTGCCTACCCTGCTATATGCAGGATACAGCGTGAAGCTATGTATGTATGTATGTATGTATGTATACACGCACAAACTAAGTTATATTTTACATATCTTTAGTTCGAAATATGCTGAGGATGCATAAACTACAAAACCTAAATAAATATAGAGTACAATTTGAAGATGACCGTAAAGATAGGAACGAACCGGTCATGTCCCTTTACTATAGCGGTAATGCTATCCACATTTTATACTTCCTATCCTTATATAAATTACAACATAATATTTTTTGGCCTTCATAATATGTTGTGGTTTCGATTCTCACTCCAGGAAATGGAATTTTTCATTTTCTGGGTTTGGTAACAAGGAAAAGCGCGGCGTTGAGTTCCGCCATTCAGCACGCAACGCCTCAATGCGGCGGAAAGTGGGGAACGGAGTTAACACTAGGTTCCCTCTGCCTACCCTGCTATATGCGTTAATGAATTGTTAAAAGAGAACAGAGTGTCTTAACACTAGGTTCTCAGGTTCCCTCTGCCTATTCAGCTATGTGCGGGATACAGCATGAACCTAAAAAAAAAAGAATATAATACAAAAGAACTCATAGATTTATCAAAACACAGAAAGCTTACGTCACATTAGGGATACTCCCAAATTAGCATATTTATAACCAATTTTCTTTGAAAAAGTAAGAAAAACAACGTCCTCAGAGACGTGAATGTTTCACGTCTTGTATGACACGAGTGAAATATTGGTATATATTTCCCCGTAGAATTGAATTTTATGCTAAGGGCTTCAAATTCGATGGATTGTGTATGGAGTGGAGGTTCGTTTTTACTAGTTATTGTACTTAAATATATTAATATTTTTTTATATTTTATTGCGTGTTAAGCGGCGTAACTTAACGCCGTCCCTTGCTTTAATAGAATAGAGTAATATAATTTCAATAACAAAAGAAGAAAACCGACTTCAAGTAAAATGCACTAAGTTACATTATTACGAAAAACTCGAAAACTATGCGGCTGATCTTAACTTAATTACTTTTACTTTTATATACGACCACATAAAAAGCATGAGCTATCAAATAAAAAAAAATCCAAATATTTACTAATTTATACTTGAAATGTTCTCTTTTACATCTATTTACAGTATTTTAAAGTAATTTATTACTTGTTGCTTCACTATGCAATATATAACACTTTAAGCACAGGAACTTCCAAAAGTTTCAAGTTTGTAAGCACGTGGAAAGAGCTTTTATATATGGCTGATTTAGTAGTTTTTGTTGAATAGAAACTGTAAAGAAGGATTATATAAGTTTTAAGAGGGTAGTGGTAGAATATTTCACAAATGTCTTTTACCTACTTCAAAAGAGAAGGTAATCGACTGTATATTTTTATATACGTACATAGCTTTACGCTGTATCCCGAATATAGCAGGATAGGCAGAGGGAATCTAGTGTTAAGATACTGTGTTCCCCACTAACCGCCGCATTGCGTGCTAAGTGGTGGAACTCAACGCCGCGCTTTGCTTTGTTACCAAATCCAGGAAAAGAAAAGTTCCATTTCCTGGAGTGGGAATCGAATCCCCAACCTGAGCCACGACAGACGTTAAAATATTATTTTATTTTAAAACCAAGAATGTTAAGTTTGCGGTCATTTAAACCACCAAACTTGAAAACATGTAAATAACCACATCGATACTAATGGAAGGGTTTTCTATGAAAGGGACCACCCGCAATGACAAGAAAGCTCTTAGTATATCCTTTAATATATACTTATAGTTATTTAGGACTGAGGAACTTCATTATGTAATTTTAATGTTCATTCGAAAGTAATAAAATAATTAATTAAAATAATGGTAACAATTACGCGGCGTTTAGTTCCGTCACTTAATACGGCATGTCTCGAATTTGGCTGAAAAGCGGTGGCTATCTGAATATCCTGCCATGCAGGATGAAGCGCTAATTCATGACATTGTGTGCGGTGGAACTGAACGCCGCGCTTCGTCTTATCAGAGTGAACACATCAGAAGCACTAGCTATCACATAAAAAAGTGTCATCAAAATTGTTTCATAAAGCAAAAGTTATACAATTACAAACAAAAAAAAAACAGTCGAATTGAGAACCTCCTATTTTTTGATGTTGGGTAAAGAGGCAATTTTATACCATAGTTTATAGATAAGCTGTTATATTTTATGATAGACGCTCTAAAACAGTCCCTTCATAAAGGAAACGATGAATTAAGTGATTCCAGGCAGAGCTTATCACAAGCTAAATTTATATATTTCTTTGGTGAGACCTAAGATGTTAAGACACTCCGTTCCCCACTTTTGCGCCCGCATTCAGAGACATTGCGTTTGAATAGCCCAGACTCAGCTTCGCAATTTATCTTACCAGAGTGAGGGAAGCTAACGCCTGTCGTGGCGCAGACGCACAGACATGTGACTGTAAACACTGAGCGGGTTGTGGATCGATTCCACTTGAGAGAGTAATCAAATTTTCATTTCCTGGTTTTGGTAACAAGAGCAAAGCGCTGCGTTGAGTTCCGCCACTCGGCGCAGTGCCTCAATTCGGCGAAAGTGGAGGGCAGTGTCTGTACTGGAATTCTCTGCCTATCGTGAATATGCGGGATACAGCGATGGCAATGTTGTGTATGTAGAGTGAAAATAATTTAAATATAGTCATTCCCTTGAGGTTAGAATCGAAAGCGCAATCAATCGCGTTTACAGTCGTAAGATGTCCTCTCTTGGGTACAATGGCCTGATTGTCTTTGATTTTTATACTGTACACAGTGAAAATGTCTTTCTCAATAGGTACTAAAAACTTATAGCTTAAATTTTATGATTTTGCTATATATATTGAACCATGGCACACACATAATAAGTCTACACACTTATTATAAGTCAATATTGATGAATTAGTATTTGAACCTACGTTCAAATACTACTTAAAGAGTTTCTAACTAAGTAACATTTAGGCCCGAATTAAATGATATTTTCGCTCCCAATTTACATGCTTTACCTGTATGGTAGACGAAAAGAAAACTGAGTCAAGACACTCCGTTTCTCATTTTCCGCCGGAATTTTTAAACATTGTGTGTTGAGCCTGTCACGCCTGTCATTGGAGCAGAGGCACAAGCGTGCGATTAGCAAACGCGACAGGAATGGAACCTTTCATTTCCTATGTATGGTAACGAGGCAAAGCGCGCGGCGTTGAGTTCACGCCACTCAGTTACCAGAGTGAGGAAGCTAACGCCTGTCGTGGCGCAGACGCACAAACATGTGACTGTAAACGCGACAGGTTGTGGATTCGATTCCCACTCCAGGAAATGGAATTTTTCATTTCCTGGTTTTGGTAACAAGGCAAAGCGCTGCGTTGAGTTCCGCCACTCAGCACGCAGTGCCTCAATTCATCGAAAAGTGGAGAACGGAGTGTCTTAACACTAGGTTCCTCTGCCTATCGTGATATATGCGGGATACAGCGTGTATGTATGTATGTAGAGTGAAAATAATTTAAATATAGTCATTCCCTTGAGTTAGAATCGAAAGCGCAATCAATCGCGTTTACAGTCGTAAGATGTCCCTCCCTCTTGGGTACAATGGCCTGATTGTCTTTGATTTTATACTGTACACGAAGTGAAGAATGTCTTTCTCAATAGGTACTAAAAAACTTATAGCTTAAATTTTGTGATTTTGCTATATATTGAACCATAGCTTTACACATAAAAAGTCTACACTTATACTTATATTATAAGTCAGTATTGTTAGTTAGTATTTGAACCTACGTTCAAATACTACTTAAAGAAGAGTTTCTAACTAAGTAACATTTAGGCCCAATTAAATGATATTTTCACTCCCAATTTCATGCTTTACCTGTATGGTAGACGAAAAGAAAACTGAGTCAAGACACTCCGTTTCTCATTTTCCGCCGGAATTTTAAACATTGTGTGTTGAGCCTCACGCCTGTCGTGGAGCAGAGGCACAAGCGTGCGATTGTAAACGCGACAGGAATGGAATTTTTCATTTCCTATGTATGGTAACAAGGCAAAGCGCGGCGTTGAGTTCCGCCACTCAGCACGCAATGCCTCAATTCGGCGGAAAGTGGGAAACGGAGTGTCTTAACACTAGGTTCCCTCTGCCTACCCTGCTATATGCGTGATACAGCGTGTAGCGTGTGCGTGTGCGTGTGTGTGTGTGTGTGTGTGTTGAGTGAAGGAACTGGACGACGCGTTTTATCTTACTAGAACGGGGAAATAATTTAAGTATAATTATCCCCTCGAGTGGGTATCGAACCCACAACTACTCGCATTTCCAGTAAGAATTATAGTCATCACCGCAGGCACAGTGTTTCTCACTACGCCAAAATGGCCACAATGATATTTTCGTGCAAAATAAGCACTTTTTATTAAATTTCACGTTACATTCTGTCATGTCAATCCTACTTTTATTATATTGGCACTTACAAACTGAGTGTCACGTATAATTTTCTCTTAAAAAAGGCTTAGAAAGCCGTAAAAGCAGCGGCGGGGTGGCGAAATTTTGTCAATATTCGTGATACTACTAGCATGTTACTATGCGTTTCTGGTTTTGTTTACTTCTTCTTCTTCTTCCTAGCATTTATCCCGGCTAGCCAGGGTCTGCTTTCCTACTCAACCTACTCCACTTTGCACGATCTTCAGCATCACGGGTGGTTAGTCCATTGGCTCTCATATCCTGCTTCACGACATCCAGCCATCGCTTCCTTGGGCGTCCGGGGGGTCTAACTCCAGAAACATATATATCAAGGCATTTTCTTCCGACATAGTGTTCGGGACGGCGCGCAACGTGGCCGTACCATCTCAAGCGACGCTCTTGGAGCTTATCCGCTACGTCACGGACCCGAAGACTACCTCGAATGAATGTGTTACGTATGCGGTCGGCCCGCGTAACGCCACACATCCATCTCAGCATCTTCATCTCCGTGACGCGAAGCTCCTGAGTGTGCCGAGAAAGCGCCGGCCAACATTCGCTACCGTATAGAAGAACAGGTCGGATTATGCACTTGTATATCTGTCCCTGTATCTGTGTGTTTTGTTTACTGTAAGGAAAAAACTGTTTTTGAACTCAACTATTGTAGTATGCAGTGATATTAATATCAGTAATTATTATATTAATTTCAAATAAAAAATAAAAAATTAGAATTAAGAATTAGAAACATTAGAATTGAAAATATTTTTACATTTTTTCCGTAATTTCTCCTACAATTAGCAGGAGCGCTAAGACACTCTGTCTTATTTTTCCCTGACACTATATTTTAAGAAGAATGGAGAGCTTATTTTCTGATATTTCTATGGAAATGAGAAAAAACAAGAGAAATAGAAATGGAAATATATGTCAAGGAAACAGTTAAGTCAACGCCAACATAGTTGCGAGTTACAACAACTAGCGTTGCAGCTTCACAATGTATTTCAAAATACAGTCAGAGGGAATCAAGTTTTAAGGCATTATTATAATATATATAAAAAGGAACTTGACACCAGAGTGGAGATATGAACATAATATAAATATTATAATTTGCCTCAGTCGAACCCACAATTGTATTTAAAGTTAGACACAGTGCCACTGCACCATCATGGTATCTACTAATATTACATACTCGTAACCTTAAAAAACAACTTCACGCTTTATCTCGCATACCAAGGTAGTTAAAGAGAACCTAGTGTCAAGATATTCCGTTCGCTTTCAGCCCGATTTTGAGACATTGCGTGATGAGTGGCGGAACTGAACGCCATGCCTTGTCTTACTAGAGGAGGAAAGTATTTTAAATATAATTACATTCCTCCAAAAAATTCTTTTTCGAAACGATTCGAAACCAATTGCATTTATAGCCACTATCCTACTGTTCCACGATGACCTTTACTAATATTAAATAAACTTAAAAATATAATAATTATAAAGAACAAAATATCCAACTGAACCAATTCTTCAATTTTAGGAAGCAAATACAAATAAAGTAAGGTATAAAAGCTAGTTATGAGTTATATATTTGAAATGTGCTCATCAACAATTTTTTTGTTTTTATTTATGACGTTATTGTCTTTAGAGGGCGCCATATTGAATTAAGAGTGACGTCACATATCTAAGAACACTTGGAGTATCAATACCTATATAACATCACCTTAATTATATAATTTGGTCCAGGGGTTTTGAAGATATGAGGTAATAAAGACTATGACAAACATACATGATACGCGCGAAAAACATAAACCTTCTCTGACAGTCTGAACCAATAGGTTCAAATCGAGTGTCTAGACAATAGTCTAGACACTCGATTTGTCGCTTTCCACCCGAATCTAGACATTGCGTGCTATGTGGTGGAACTCAACGATGCGCAAAATAAATAAATATTACCACGTAACAGGGTAGTCATAGGGAATAGAATAGAACAGAACAGAAAAGAACAGAACAGAACAGAACAGAACAGAATAATCTTTATTGCATGCTCAATAAAATACAAAACAAAGAGGAAATAATAAACTGACTAACCTGCTATACGCGGGATATAACGTGAAACTATGTATGTATGTAGGAAACAATAATATGAACTAATAATGTATCTGTATGGAAGGCGGTCTTATTGTTTCACACAAACTCAGGGAACCTAATGCCTAGACACTCCATTCACCGCTTCCCAGCTAAAATCGAGACATTGCATGTTGTATGGCGTAGCTCAACGCCGTTAAATAAAACAAATATAGATATTTAACCATTTATTATAACTTTTACACATATTATGTCTACATCACGACATCCATTTCAACAAGAAAGATAAAAACGTATCCTAAACTATGAACTAACCAAGCTTAATTATTATTGCTCTTATATTTTTTTTTATAATACATTATTTACAATTTTACAAGATACTTAGATTTAGACCTAAGTTTTACATAGAAATATGAAATGAGTCTATTTCAAATGATTTTTTAGTACTTTTGAAAATGTTACTGGCAAAATTTTAGTATATATGTAATTGAAAATAATATATATACATTTTTTTTTTTATGGATACCGGATTGGCAAACGAGCAGAAGGACCGCCTGATGGTAAAGTGGTTACCTTCGCCATGAACATCTACAACACAAGAGAGATGTACTAAAGATACGTTGCCAACCTAGAGGATACAGATGGGAGGCAGGATAATGTAGTAGTCCGCTATCGGAACCACCACATTTTGGAAAGGATGGGTGGGAAAGGGGAAAACCTGGCTTACATGCCATCGAACCGGAACACATCATAAGATATTTGGCGGTTCGTCTTTGACATGATAGTGGTGCGCAACGAAGCCAGACGAGGACGAAAACTTTAATATTTTATATATATTTTAATGAACTTTTTTAAGTATAATTAAAAATTAATATAATATATGTTTTGAAATAGACTAAGTTAAGTTACATTTATAAATACATTTTAAACAAAAAAAAATCGACTTCAAAGGAAACATACTAAAAAGTATATTTATTACGAATAGCTCAGAAACTACTCGTCGATTCAGATTAGATCGTAACTAAATTTAAATGGGGCCTCTTTAAAAGCAGTAGCTATCATATAAAAAAAGAATGACCAGAATTGGTTACCTTAGTAAAATGTCATGCTGTGGTACAGATAAAAAATGCAGCCGAATTGAGAACCTCTTCCTTTTATTAAAATGTTAATATTATTATTGCAATATAATATATTAAATTTTTAATTTACGGACATAATATAAGGATTTCACTAATCAATTCAAAATAAAAAGTGACTGAAATACAAAAACTGTCTTTTCAATTAACAAAACATAAAAACTCTACAATACTCTACCAACAAATATTTCAACTTTACAGAAAAAATAATTGGCCTTATAGTAAATAATTTCCATTTACAATTGAAATAAAAGAAATAAAAATATTTTACTTCATATCTAATAAGCTGTTCATACATAGCTTCACGCTATATCCCGCATATAGCAGGGTAGGCAGAGGGAACCTAGTGTTAAGACACTCCGTTCTCCACTTTCCACCGAATTGAGGCATTGCATGCTGAGTGGCGGAACTCAACGCCGCGCTCTGCCTTACCAAACCCAGGAAATGGAAAGTGGAGTGGGAATTGAACCCACAACCTGTCGCGTTTACAGTCGCACGCTTGTGTCTCTGCGCCACGATAGGAATATTTTCATACTGTCTGCTTCTTATTTTGTGTACACTACAAAATATCGCCTCTCGACTATGAAAGAGTACCTGACTTATTAAAAAAATTGTAAGTACCATTCTAACCACTTGAGACAGTTTACTCAACGTTTTTCTTGTTGCTTATTAAATGTTTGTTTTGTAAACAATATATGTATGAAAAAAATTATTTCAGAATTTAAATGGACATTTGATAATAGAGGCCTATCGTGGCGCAGAGGCATGAGCGTTCGACTGTAAACGCGAAAGGTTGTGGATTCGGTTCCCACTCCAGGAAATGAAAATATTAAATATTGTATTTTTAAGATTTACTCTAGTAACTAAGCAAACCGCAGCGTTGAGTTCACCGCAGGGTAATGCCTCAATTCGATTGGAATGTGGAACGGGAAATGTTAAAAAGAAAGAACAGTGTCTTAACACTAGGTTCCCTCTTTCCCCTCTCGTCCCTTTCCCTCCTGTCTACCCACTGGTTCCTCTGTCTACTCTGATATATGCGGAATACAGAGTCAAGTTTAAAATACATTAATTTTATAACATCCCAGGTCCCTACGTATACTGACACAAGTGCAACGGGAGAGAATTTAAATGTTCCTAAATTTCTAATTTTGTCATTATTTAGTAAATTGAATTGTAAATAATGGACGATAATGATTACTTTTAATTATTTTTTTATCCAGAAAATTACTCTTCTGAAAGTAAGTTGTGTTTTACACTTGTATCTCATTACATATAGGACCTATCAATCACAATATTTTGTCAAAATGTCATCATGAGTGAGGATCAACAATAATAATAGTGAAGGTTCTAGAATATATGACTTTATTTTCATAATATTACTTATGCAGTTACACTACCTTGCTAATTAAAATTTTGAAAAAAAAATTTAAATTAATATTATATGTAATATTAAATTTATAATTTAATAGGAATTTCTATATACATAGAGACTTATTTCAGCAATTTGTTAGAAAGCTTATAATTGCAAAACTCATTTCTCATACAATCAGAAATTATTATTATACACAAAAACTTACTTTGTATAAGCGAATCTATTTACAACTTACTTCCTACAGCCAATTGATATCTAAAACACTTAGCAATTACGTATTTCTTTTCCCCCTTTGCAAATAAATTGTATATACAACTACGTTCTCTATAGAAAATCATTATAAAACTAAATTCAACTAGAAATAAATGAAGCTTATTGATAAAATTATTATGAAGTAGACAGTATAAAATATCTTAACCCTTATGAATTTTATATTTAAATAATTTAATATATTATAAAAGAAAATAACGTAAAACAGATTCTGAATTTTTATAGTTTTACACTTTTTTCAATATAGCATATCGTACATTAGAATTATAGAGACCTAGTCAAAAGATTCATGATTTTAATTTTTTGCGAAACGATTTAAGACAACGATTTTTATGGACTTTGATTAAAACAAAGAATATAAATTAAAATATATTTGTTTTCAAATCAATATATGACGTTTTCCAAAACATGATTTTTTAAAACAGGTCACTATATTTCTAAGATTACGATATCATGGAAAAGAGAATCATCAAGGCAAGATGACCTCTTTTTCTGTTTTTCACCCAAAATCGAGTTACTGTATGTTAATTAGCGCAAGAGAAATGAAAATAATTTAAATATAATTAATATGTTAAGTCATTTACATGAATTATTTTACATTGAAATAGTCAAAAATGATAAAACTATTTTTTGTAGAATGTTTTTCTATTAAATATAGGGGTAATATATTTAAAAAAAATTAATACGACTTGAAATATCTGAGACTCTAAGCTTATTTTCTTATCATGTCATATATTTTGAGATGAAGATACAGATCATTTATTAAGATCAAACGTGGCTATCATCAAATGACTCTACATTCGTTATTTAGTTTGCTTCAAGAAATTATTTAATACTCATATACTGTCTACTTCATAAAATATTCTATAGCTATATCACAATAAGACTAAAATTTACTTTAATTAATCTATATATATATATATATATATATATATATGAAATAATTGTGTTATTTAGTGATTGACAGACAATATGTAGGCGAAAATTGGTATGTAGGCTCTTTGGGGAGCGCAGGGAGCACTCTTAGAGAAGGATTTCACGAAATTCCTATGAAAATAGAAAAAAAAAAAAAGATTTTACGTTTTATAGAATACATAAGCGAAGTTCAGCTTCTAGCTAATATTCTATAAATTACTATTATTGGCAGTAAGAAAAGAAAAATTACTAAGAAGGAAACAGAATGTGGCTGAAAGTGGGGAACGTATTTCTTGAAAGAGAACGGAGTGTCTTAACACTAGGTTCTGAGGTTCGCTCTGCCTATCCTGCTATATGCGGGATACAGCGTGAAGTTAAAAAAGTACAAGGAAACTCTACCAGAAAACAGTGTCATGATACAAATTTAATAATATTTAAAAACAATGTTATTGTTAAAATGGAATTAATTTGTATAATTAGTAAAGTGATTAATTAGAATAATAAAAATCTTGTTAACTAAAATTAGTTGGTTTAACAGTCACGTGACATTGCATGTTAAGTTACAGTTAGAGCAGAGTTAGACGGTCACTCGACTCGTCGGATTTATTGTATCGGAAAACTGTATTTATAGATTCAATTACTTACCTATTTTTTACCTTCACGCTGTATCCCGCATATAGCAGGCAGGCAGAGGGAACCTGAGAACCTAGTGTTAATACACTCCGTTCTCTTACAGTAATTCTGTTCCCCACTTTCCGCCAAATCGAGACATTGCGTGCTGGGTGGCGGAAGTCAACGCCACACTTTTACTTGTTACCAAACCCAGGAAATAAAAAGACTAACATTTCCTGGAGTGGGAATCGAAACCCCAACCTGTCGCGTTTACAGTCGCACGCTTGTGCCTCTGCGCCACGACAGACGTTAAAACATTTATTTTGAGCTTTAATCATGAAGATACTTTTTTTTCACAGGGTTTTTATGATTTCTTACTATTACAGGTAAGTTTTTAGTAGGTAAAGGTAACCACTTTTTACTTTGTAGACTTTATTCAGTTTATCCGTTAAATATGAATAACTATCTATTTAAGTATATATTTTTTTTTAATTATTTGTCATATATATTTCTTTAAATCCCGATACGTGTAATGTGAAAAAATAATTATTGTAGCCAATTAATAATGCTTATATTGTAATTCTCTTGCTTCTCTTCATTATATTTTTTAAATAATTTATATCAAATTATATATTAAATAATAAACTTAAAAATACTTAACAAAAAGTACTCTACCCTATCACATATAAGAATGATATATGCCTACCATAGTCAAATTTCTAGCCATAAAAAGTAATAATGGACATATATTTTACACAATACTTCATACTCTACTAGGACACTTTAACATTCTATCATACACCGAGAGAATAAAACTTACTGATATAATGATTTCAAATCCTTATGATATTGCCAATATTATAAATACATTCTTTAGCTTTTTACAAAAAAAGTAGAGAAAGGAATCTTAGCTCTCTACCTTATTTTTTATCTTTTTTCTAAAATCACTAACATTTTTACTATGAAAATAATAAAAAAGATGTATTACTATATTTTAATATGTTTATAACTATATGCTAAATAAAGCTTGCTATACATTATGAAATAAATTTTTTATATTGATTTTAATTGAATTTCAGTTTTAAAGAATTTTGATGTATTTTACTTGTAACTGTTTAATAAGATATAATAAATATATAAATATTTAGTAATATTTAGTAATATATATGTAACAAATATATTACATATTACATACTGACACTACTGACATCTTTTGTAAATTGACGATTCGAAAGTGCTTGTAACAAACTATTTGACTAAAAAATATTTTGATTTTGATTTGGTTAGGTAGAAAGGAGCGTGGACAGTGAAGGTGAACGTTAACGCGCAATAAAAGGGGCCCCTTAAACCTACACTTGGGTCGTAAGAACCAGGGACTCTCCAAACTCCTCTCTCTGCAACACGATAGGCATTCGCACGGTGAATCCATGGTGCACTAAGGAGTTTATTCTTCTAGTTATAGGATTTGAGACATCAATACTATTTAGTTTGTTTTAACTAGTATAACTAACTAAATAAAACTAAATTAAACTAAATATACTATTTTAGTAATAATAATGATGCAATATTTTATTATTACATTACATTTTACAAAATACCAAGAAACTCAATTGAAGTTCCTCTACCTTTACCTCTACAATATGAAAGACTACGTGACTGAATTCAAAATTAGCGTTCAATAAAACTAAACAATGTACAACAAGCCTTATTAATTCTTGGTAAAATATTGCCTAATTAAAATTATTGCTTTTATTTATTACTAGAAATATCGATTTATATTGATCTGAAGTGTCTATGGAAAATTCGTTGTGTTGTATTTGATTGTACGAGTATGTTTGTATGTGTTCCATTATATTGGGATAACTTTGGCATGTAGAAACTGTATTTGGAACAGAGCTCTTTGCCTTAGATTCACAAAGCCTATATAATTTATTTAAATCTAGAATAAATACACATATGAATATATATATATTTTTTTTTTTTATGGATAACGGATGGCAAACGAGCAGAAGGACCGCCTGATGGTAAGTTCGCCCTACCTACCTTCGCCCATGAACATCTACAACACAAGAGATGTAATAGATGCGTTGCCAACCTAGAGGATACAGATGATAATGTAGTAGTCCGCTATCGGAACCACCACATTTTGGGGAAAGGATGGGTGGGAAAGGGGAAAACCTGGCTTACATGCCATCGAACCGGAACACATCATAAGATATGTATTTGTCAATTTAAAGTCTACAACCTTTGAGTAAATTAAGTCACTCTGTCAATAGTTTTTAACTTCCCAATTTGCATTTTTTGCTGTAGAGAGTGAGAGTTTAGTGTAAAAATACTCTATTCTCCAATTTCCACTTACTTATAGAGACACGCCGTGTTAGAAAATGTCAGGTCTATTACGTATCATGATATAAGTGAAGTGATTTTTGCAAAACTCCGGTATCAGAAATTGTACTACACAGAATTCGCTGTTAATCCAGACTGAAAATATTTTTATATGTAATCTTGACAATTATAAATCGAACCTAAAACTATTGTATGTATAGTTAGGTTATTTGGTTAAACTTTCCTACTCTACCACAATTTTAGCTCTACAACAGTATCTCTATAGCATAATCCCAAGAAAGGGTCTCAATAGATTGTTATACGATCATCTAAGTGATGCGATATTCCCAACGGTACTTGCTTAGTAGATCCACAGTGTACGCCGTAATTGAGTAATGCTCCGTTAAATTGTCGATTATATCCATACATAATAGATATTATGTTCACAAATGTTAATTACAGTGGGGAACGGAATTTTTAATTAATAGAACGGAGTGTCTTTTAACACTAGGTTCTCTTAGGTTCTGCCTACCCTGCTATATATGGGATACAGCGTGAAGTTAAAAAAAACGACCTTAATTGTGAGAAAATATCTATAGTTATTGATAAGGAAAGTCGCCTTTGTATATGTAATATGTTTCTTTGAAAATAGTGGTTGTGATTCAAGTATTATTTTAGTTGTTTAATTCAAATCAAAGAATTGTTTGATGAAATTGGAGAGTTGGAAAATTATTGAAACATTGATTTAACACTGATCCTCTTATTGAAACTATTATAAGACATAAATATCCTGGTGCATATGTGCACGGAAGTATGTGCATTGTAAAAATAATAATAGCTATAAGAATAATAAGGACATTTTATATATTTATCAAATTATAAATTTAAATCGAAATTGAAAACCTGATTTACGCAAGTATGACACAAATGAAAAATGACATATTTTTTTCTCCTATATATTGTATTTATGATATGTCAACACAATAGGTAAAACCAAAAAGTTATCCCAATAAAATGATATTCGAGTCTATTTCGTGTATGAGTGTCATTCCAATACTATTAAAATGAGTTCTTATAATAATTATTAGGAAATTATATATATTAAGCTTATATATTTATAATATCTAGATCTACACCACGTACGATACATTACAATAAGCTTAAAAATTATAAACTATATATAATTACATTTCATGAAAAAAATATAATACAATTTTTCCATTTCATGAAAAATAGTTTCAAAATATGGTAAACAAATTTCCATTTTTCCTTTCTCTATTAATAATTTAAGTTGGCACTACGTGTATGCAAAGTGTAGATCTAGAAGCATGTGCACTTCTATCACACAGCGATGCCGTTCCAGCATCCTCCAACAACTGAAACAGCAAGGTAGGGCGCACATTAGAGTATTTTTTTGAATGCGTCTCGAAAGTCGTGCGGTTGAAATATGCATATATGAGTGGATTTAATGCCGAATTGAAGTAACCTATCCAGAATAGTACGCCGACTACTATAGGTGGGGTTTGACACGGTTCTCCGCAGACGTTTGTTGTTACGTACCTGTGAATGAAATGAATTATTTATTAGACTTTGAGTTATTGACTCTAACTGCTAGGTTAGAGGTCAGGAGTTCAATTTCCATATAAGATATAACTTTTTTTTTAAAGAGCTTTTGACTTATATTAATGAATTAAAAAAACACAGGTATAAATAAGTATGTTTATTCGTTATTTAATAATTATAAAAAAGGCAATGTATGTGTATTATAGTAACCATTACAAGGAAAAAATACATAACACTGATTGAAAATTTGGAAGTTATAATCGTTTTTCATATACACTTGTTGTAACGGTATTTTCAAAGCTTTACGCGTTTTTCACAATTTCTTCGTATACGAACTGTACATTTAATTACTTTTTTACGAGAGCACTGATTAAGGACACGACTGTTCAATTACCGGAACCGGAAATCGTTATAATACATGATAATAAATATTTAATATACTTAAACATAATTACCAAAGAAAAAACGGTAACCAGCACAACAAAAACACGCCAACAATAATGCCCAGTGTGCGCGCAGCTTTATGCTCCGCCCGCCATGATTTGCCAGCCGCTCGTAGCGATGCACCTACGAATAATGAAATATTCATTAGTATCATAATTAATTGTATATTGTATTATGTGATGTTTTTTAATAATATGAATAGTATAGAATATTGAACAGAATTTATATATAAAGGTAATTGAAAAAAAAGCAACTTGACGCTTTATCCTGTTCAGCAAGGTAGTCAGAGTGGACTTAGTGTCTAGACACTCTATTTACCGCTTTCCGCCCGAATTTGAGATATTATGTCTTAAATGGCAGAGCTAAACGCCGTACTTTTTCTTTCTAGTGTTATTTTTTTAAGCTAATTCAGCATTTCGATATTAAAATAGTGAAACTCATACAATTTATATCAAGCACCAGTTTTTGAACAGTAATATAAATTAATTTTCATCTCTAACTTTATTTTTATAGTAAGTTGAGTTTATCTCAACTTCTTGTTTTTTTTTTTTTGGTTTGGTTATCTAATGATTTTTAGATTTTTAAACTATAATTTATTATTTCATTAAAAATGATTACTTATAAATGTTGCCCAGCCAAAAAGTTATCAGATCTCATGTTGAACCATGCTTCTAATTCAATATAGCCTAACTCTACGAGACATAACTTCAACAACTTTATATCTTCATCAACACTTATGACTTGGCTATTTTGCTACATTTATAGGGGCGTAAGATGAAAAAAATATGAATCATTTCATTTTCTGGAGTGGGTATCGAACCCACAACCTGTCGCTTCTTGGCCTCTGCGCCACGATAGTCGTTATAAAAATATATATGTTTATCTAATAATCATTACCATACAAAAATATAGACAATATCAACTTAGCACTTGTGAAAATATAATTTGTTTCAGTTAGAATATCTAGAAAATAAGAGTAAGAAAAATCTATTACGTTGAATTGAAGAGACGCTCTGAGAAATGCAACTCTACAATTTGCATATCGATGTTCCACAGCGGCACTTTTATACGTTGTTTATTGGTTGGCAATATTTTATTTTATATTTTATATGGTACTATTGTCATGGCGCAGAGCAAAGCGTGTGACTGTAAAAGCTACAAGTAGTGGGTTCGATTCCCACTCTTGGAAATGAAAATACTCGTATCAAATATTTATAATAATTAATATTTTTTGCTCTGGTAAAAAGGCGGTGTTGAGATAACGTAATGCCTCAATTTGGCAGAAAATAGGGAACGGAAATCTTAATTATACGGAGTGTTACATTAGGTTTTCAGGTTCCCTCTGCCTACTCTGCAATGTACATAAAAAATGAACTTTTGTGGTGAAGTAAGTGTATCTCCAAATGCGATGGTACTACGGTAGTGGGTTCAATTAATAGTTATGTGTGTAAGTTACTATGCTTTAGGTGTTTTCTAAGTCAAATTAATTAACTTTTTAGTGTGGTCTTTCTTTCATTATTTAGCAGCCAATAACTTGAGAATTTTAAATCGGAAAAACATGCTTAGAAAACGTAGAAAATTTTAAGCGTAGTGGGACCTGAACCGGCGCTTCTTGTACACTGTTGAATTTAGGCGGCGGTATGGTACGTCACTCAACACGTAATGTCTTAAATTGTGGCGTAAAGTGGAGAACGGAGTGTCTTGATAATAGATTCTTTTTACGTTATAAAGCGTGAAGCTAAAATCATATCTATGAAAGTGACTTAACTCTTTATGTACTTTCGCCTTCCACAATTTAATAGTTAAAGTAAGCTAGTAAGATTCGAAAGTTGTTCTCAAATATGAAAAGAAGAGTCCTTTTTGTGGTTGAAAAGACGGGATTCTGTCATTTACAATATAGCAAATAACGCAAATCTTTACTTATTGACTCTATGTATACTAACAAACATTTTCTTTTGGTCCTTTATATAAATAGAAACCTAAATAAATATGACTATTTATATATTTCTAAGAATTTATAGTAAGGGCTTGTAAACTTAAATACAGTTTCATGCGTTTTTCCACATAGTAGGGAACCTAATGTCAAGATTCTTCTATCTCTACTCTCCGCCTGAAATAGAGACATTAGTTATTGAGTATCCACAACTCTACATGGAATGTTTCTCTCTCTCAACTCAACACCGCTAAATTATAAAAGAAATCGCTTAATTTGAGTAAGCTTCCTGAAAATTATCAAATACATATTTTAAGACCCTTTTGGTGCATTTCAGAATATCAGGATGTTTCATATATATAGAGAACGAAAACAATTTTTATTTCCTAAGGACTAGTAATTAATATATAATGAAAAAAGGTGTATTTATAATTATAGTTATACACGATTGGTTGTGGTTTCGATTCGAACTCGAAGGTATGATGGTATTTAAAATATGACCATTTTTCTGCTCTGCCAATACAAAGCGCGGCGTTTAGTTCCACTACTAAACAAGCAATGTCTCAAATTCGGGCAGATAGCGATGAATGGAGTGTCTTAATACTAGGTTTTTTCTGACTACCCTGTTATATGGGATAAAGCGTGAAGCTGTGTTTTATTAATTTTAGGTATATTTATAATATAGCAGATTTATTAATACTAGTTTCCCACTTCACGCGTTAATAACGCGTCGTAGCAACATGTTATATGCCACTTTATATAAACATGGATGTCAAACCATGGTAGTCTGTGTAACATTTATTTTGTTAAATTAATATACTTTTATGCATTCTGCACTCCATCTCTATACCAATAACTAATTCCATCCGCGTAAGTTTCGTAAAAAGTGGTCCAAATTTTTTGCTTCACGTTATATAATTATTATTAATATATAATAGATGATAGATACGTATATATTATACGTATATTCTTCTACGATTGTATTCGATTATTATACTTGTTCCAATAATAAAGCTCGAGCCATACAATAAGTATACTTCTTTTTACATCCACTGGCTATTGGAAAGCACTGAGATTGAAAGCTGGAGTGACTTAAAAGCTCGTTATGTTAGACTTTGACGTTTGTCATTAGGAAAAATGTAGAGACTGGGTTTATTTTTCTTTTTACTTTAAAAAACGATTTTATGTTATGGAAATTATTTATGTTTAAATTTATGATAAAATTACTTGGTGGAATTGACTCTAAAATGAAGATCTTTTCAAATTTCAAATTATATATACAATATTTACCAAATAACCATGTTTTTTTACTTTTTAGACTAAAAAAAGTATTTTTGTCATTTCTCTGCTCTGGTAAGATGCAGTGTTGAGTTTCGTTGTCATAAATATTCAGTTTATGTGTTTAAAGAAATTGAATGTTTCTACTTCAGAAGCTACTAAAAGTATATATAGCAGCTTCACGTTTTATCTCGCGTGATACAGTCGTTAGAGTTGTCCTTGGCACTATGTGAGACATTGTGTGTATGAAAAATGAAAATAATTTAACTATAACTATGCTCTTGAGTGGAAATCGAACCCCAACCAATCGTGTTTACAGTCTAACACTGTCCCTCTTCCCTTAGTCTATTTATAACAGATGTATAAATAATATTTATTATAAAACTTCCAGAAAATATTAACAACGTTCAATTCAATTAAACTAATTTATTTTATACATTTGTAATACTTCATCGAGTCAGACAATTATAATTAAAAGTTTTCCTCTCGTAAAATATCACAAATAATTTCATGTAAATCTAAAATATTTTATCTTTCGGAATTCTTTGGAGTAGCATAAAAATATAAAATTGGGAACAACTTATTTTAAGCTCTATTTTAAGGTGGTAGAGTACATTTTTGAGTAGAGGGTAGTATTCCCAAGGAAGGCTGTAGAAGCCGGGTCGTTTAGATTCATTTGCTTGGATAAAATCAGTTTGACAGTTATACATAGAAAGTCTAACTCTATATAGAGTTCATCTTCAAGGTCCGTCAATATTACTTTCTTTCTGAATGTCATTGATTATGCTATGTCTTGAACATTTTGTCTATCACGTAAAATAAAATGGAAAATGGCAGGTATCTTTGTTGGGATATCTGTGCTGCACTCTTCTTATGATTATTATAGAAAATTTAGTGTCGTTACACTCTTTCCACTGCAGCATGTTAATTCTTACAGGTAGAGTAGTAGAGGTACATTTCTCTATTTCTCCTCTGTAAAGTTTATATACAATTATTTTTTTCAGTAACTCTTAAAAATACAGGCATATTTTAAAATGTTAATTGAGAAGATTATCTTACTGTATTTTATGCATGCTTTAGATTAAAATTTCGCGTCAAATATAAATTTTAATCAAAATTCGCGTATAAAAGATAACAATCACATTATGAACAAACTTCAAAGAGATTTATCTGATTTTAAAATGACGGACCATATTCATCCTTTCACACGACGTATCGCTTATCTTTGTTTCATTACTAACAGTATATTTTAATTTACGACCCACTTTCAAATTTTAAACGTGCTTTTGACATTTTGGACAAAACTTTATTATTTTCTCAATATTCTAGAATGCCTTGAAAGTTTTGAATTGTCAGACTATCTACTTCACTTCATCTTAACCTGAGCGATTAATTTTATAGTTATTTATAAACATTCCTTGAAATTACTGTATTGTTACTAGAACACTAGAAACTAGAATTAGTTATATTTAGCGCTAAAAAGACTTTATAATTTTATCCTTTACCTTGAGAATTTAGTTCAGTTGCTGCTTTAGCCAACTCTCTCGTAGCGACAGCGGACGTACAACTCGGTCTCCATCCAGAAGGTGGTTGTCCACTCGAAGATCTTTTGTTAGAACCTCCGGAACAGTAACCAGAACTTGCTGTGTCACAGCTGATGTTCACCGACTTTCTAGGACTTGCTTCTTTACTTGGACATATATCTCCTAGAGCCATCACAACCTCTCCACCTAACTCTGTTTCTTCAGGCCCAACTTCAGTGAAGGTACTGTAGTTGGGACTTATATCTGACGGTCTTCTGTCAGGATGCAAATAATGGGAATGGTGTGCACTATGCGAAGTGTGTTTTATATGAACTGAATTGAGCAAAATATTTGAGGACGTTCTCGTCAACGCTTCTCTCTGTCTTATTGCTTCCCTAAATATCTTACAATACATTGATATCATAACAACACTTGGTATCCAGAAAGAGACGCTAGACGATATTATTGCATACACCATATTCACTTTGAACATACAAATATCAGGATGTGATTTTCTTTCTTGGCGATGTTGTTCTGTTGTATACCATCCCATGAAAATTGGAACGAAACTAATAAAGGCTGGCCAGAGCCAAACGTTTGCAAGCATGAAACATACTGTTTTATGCGTCATAGTAACAGGATATTCTAGTGGCCGAACAATAGCATAATATCTATCGACTGATATGCAACATAAGTGAAGAATAGACGCACTGGAGAAATAAACGTCAAGAGAATTGAAAATATCACAGACGATAGGGCCGAAAAGCCAAGTATCAGTTAGTTCTGCTGTAGCGTTAAACGTCATCGCGCATAACGCAACCAGTATGTCGGCGACGGCGAGACTGACGACGTAATAGTTGGTGATGACTCGAAGTTTGCGATGACGGTGGACAGATATGATGACGAGAGCATTTCCGAGGAGAGCTCCAAGAATAATTGTGATGAAGACGAGCCCTTTGAGGATGAGTGAGATGGTATGCCAGGTTTCGGGCGCGGCAGGTGGCAGCGTTGAGTGCAGTTCGTGGAGTAACGCTGGCTCCGTGCCGCGCCCTCGCAAGTCTACCTCCCCCCGCAGAGCGCCATCTGTCGACAAAATATTGGTTTTATTAAGGTGAATAAAAATATTAAATCATAACTGATATCTATATTTTTTATATTTAACATGGGTGTTACACAAAATAGAAGTTTCATATAAGCCTAACTTAAAAACTATGCCTTTTAGATTTATCAACTCATTCACGCATTGTTATATTTACCAATTCTATACAAATAATTCTTCTCCGAATAGATTTGAACCTACTATCAATAACCATAACTTGCGTTTCACAACTGCGTTCATAATTTCATTATCGATATTAAAATTTTAAAAGAAATTTCTTGACTAAGTGCAAATAAACATTGGACGTCTAAGTTTTTATAAAAGGGCAAATAATAAGATACTTATAAAAGAGCACAAAAGAAGCTCAAATTTCATGTAAAGCAAGTTTTAATGAGGGGCTCGAGAATGCAGACACTTGTCAAAAACATTTCAAGCGGGAGCCTGTTGTTGTATATTTGTCTAAGATAGACAAAAGTCATATTAAAAATAATTTTACTACATACTACGGTCCTTTTAACCAACTTTAAAGAAAGGAGGTCTCTATTTGACTTTTTTTATGCGTAACTTTTACCGGATGAACCAATTTTGGTGATTCTTTTTTTTATATGATAGCTAGTGTTTCTGAAGTCGTCCCATTTAAATTTTAGTTAAGATCGGACGAGTAGGTTTTGAGCTATTCGTAATAACTTTACTTTTTAAATTTGAGGTTTGTTTTCTTTTTTTTTAATTTCAATTGTTCCAAACAGACTAATGAAAAGGAAACATATCAAATATACTTCAATAAAGTCTAAAAGTATGATATACAGACAGACAGTTGAAAATTGATATAACATGCAACCATACATTATTAAAACGCCTGTCGTGGCGTAGAGGCAGAAGCGTGCGACTGTAAACGCGACAGGATGTGGGTTCGATTCCCACTCCAGGAAATGGGATTATTAATTTCCTGGCTTTGGTTACCAGGCAAAAGCACGGTGTTGAGTTCCGCCACTCAGCACGCAATCCATCAATTTGGCTGAAAGTGGGGAACAGAGTGTCTTAACACTAGGTTTCCTCTGCCTGCTATATGCGGGATACAGTGTGAAGCTATGTACGATGTATGTATATATTATTAAGTATACAGACTCCACATTTTTACATATTTCATGTAAATGTTAATATAAATCTCACTGGGAAAATATTGTTTTTAAAAATTTGTACTGGAAATGTCGTGTTAATTTAAGCAACACGCGCGCGGTCGCTGTCTAATTTGTCACTGTAATGCAAACCGAATATTAACTACATCCCAAATTCGCATTTTTTTATATTCTTATAATTTTTGTTCAATATCTTACTTATTTACCTTTAATAAGAGAGAGAGACATAAAAAAAAATATAATTAGATATTAAATTAATTAAATACTTGGACGCCTGTCATGGCGCAGAGGCACAAGCGTGCGACTGTAAACACGACAGGTTGTGGGTTTGATTACCACTCCAGGAAATGTTAGTATCCAGGACATGTTAGTTATGGCGTCAACACGCAATGCCCCAATTCGGCGGAAAGTGGGGAACGGAATTGTTGTAAGAGAACGGAGTGTCTTAACACTAGGTTCTCAGGTTTCCTCTGCCTACTCTGCTATATGCGGGATACAGCGTGAAGTTATAAAAAAAATCTTGGTCTCTCTTTGGAAAAAAATTGTCTTATCTCCTAAGCTTAGTTAAGTAATATGAAAATATAGAGAAAGTTGACAGAAGGTACGGACCACGTGTCTGTAGTGATCAGAATAAGTACTATAAAAAAAAGGTATCACTAAGTTATTGTTATTATAAATATTTTTAATCGTCTCCAAAAAAAAAACACGTTTTCAATTTGATGGTATTTTATATTTGTTACCGCATAACTTTTTACTGGGTGAACCAATTTTGATCACTCTTTTCTTATATGATTGCTAGTGCTTTTGATATCATCTCATTTAAATATAATTAACAATAACGCGTTCAGGGTGCTGTTGGGGCTACCTCGATGCTGCAGTGCCTCAGGGATGTTCGCTGAAGCGCGTGTTGACTGTTTTTACGCCCTCATGAGAAAAAGATGCGGGTCTCTGGAAATTGCGTAGGGTACGGGGTAGTGTCAACAAAATCCTGAACATGATATCCTAATAGACTAGATTGCATATACATGAATCATTGCTGTTCCGTTGCAAACGGGATGGTGCAGCAGTGATTCAGTGTATTGTAACATATATTTAAAAAAAAAATGTAATAATAACTAACCTAGTCAGTAGAAATTTTTGTTTACTAACCATAATGAGTCAATGTCACTTGAATGAATTATTATTATTATTAAAATTTGACAAGTAATTTTTTAAGTTATTTGTAATAATGTTTACTTTTTTCAGTGTATTTCATTTGAGGTCAAGTATTATTTTTTTATTTACTTTACATACATGTTTTGAGGTGGTAGGAGGTTCGTCCTCCGTCTGGCTCTGACCACTATCATGTCAAAGACAGAGAACCATAAATATCGTACTTATGATGTGTTCCAGTTCGATGGCATATATGAAAGCCAGGTTTTCCCCTTTCCCACCCATCCTTTCCCAAATGTGGTGGTTCCGATATGGACTACTACATTATCCTCCCTTTCCATCTGTATCCTCTAGGTTGGCAACGCATCTAAGTACATCTCTTGTGTTGTAGATGTTCATGGGCGAAGGTAACCACTTACCATCAGGCAGTCCCTTCTGCTCGTTGCCATCAGTATCCATAAAAAAAAAAAAAAAAAAAAAAAAAAAAAAAAAAAAAAAAAAAAAAAAAAAAAAAAAAAAAAATACAAATCATGAAAAGTCGATCTTATTTTGCTAAATTGCTACAATTTAAGGTGCTTAAGTATCGATAAGAACACTTTTTACTCTTGCCTTCAGTAACGCATTTGTGAGCTTCGTCTAATGTAAATGTCTATAGGTGAAAGTAATTTATAACCACCATTTGGCTTTTTGTTTTACTTCCTTTAAAAAAAAAAAATGCCATCGTGGGTTTGATGAATATTCTAACTGTAGCGTAAGTGGTTGTAGTTCGATTCCCACCCGGGGTTGACAATATTCGACCTTTATCATTTCCCAACTCTGGTAAGATAAAAAACGACCTTTATTTCCATAACTCCACACAATGTCTCAAATTCGGGCGGAAAGAAGAGATAGAGTGAAATATTTCCTTAAAATTCCACAAGAGAAAAACAGGATTTTTTTTTTTTTTATGGATACCGGATGGCAAACGAGCAGAAGGACCGCCTGATGGTAGAGTGGTTACCTTCGCCCATGAGAACATCTACAACACAAGAGATGTACTAGATGCGTTGCCAACCTAGAGGATACAGATGGAAAGGGAGGACAATGTAGTAGTCCGCTATCGGAACCACCACATTTTGGGGAAAGGATGGGTGGGAAAGGGGAAACTACAGCTTACATGCCATCGAACCGGAACACATCATAAAGATATTTGGCGGTTCGTCTTTGAGGCATGATAGTGGGGTCGCGAGCCAGACAGGAGGACAGAGCATCCTGCAAAAAAAAAAACCAAAAAAAAAGGATTTCAAGTTCTATAATTCACAGAGCATGATGTTATAATTACTATAAATAAATTACACTAACTGAAAATCTACTTGTCAGATGTTAACTAAATTTAAATGAGAAAACTAGAAGAACTTAGAAGCACTAATTATAACAAAAAAATAAAATTGTCTAAATCAGTTCACCTAAAAAGTCATGGGGTAACATAAAAAACCAGTCCAATTGAAAACATTCTCCTTTTTTGAAGTCGGTTTACTTTTTTATGTATGTCATAATACATATAATATATTCATATATATATATGCAATAATATTAATGAGAAATTCCATGTAACCCAAGATACTACAGACACCTGATGTAACGCTTCACACCTGTTCTTAGTAAAGTGCTTAATCTTTTGATATATTCCTCATATACATATTGTATTTCTAGTAAATTACATGTAATAAACTATTTATTGTTTTGTTAATGAGAAGAGATCTAAAGAAGAGGCCTATCTTGGCGCAGTGCCTGTCAAGCGTGCGACTGTACATGGGAAAGGTTGTGGATTCGATTCCCACTCCAGGATATGAAAATATTAAATATTATTTAACATTTCCATTCTCTCTAGAGAGAGACCAGAGACTAGAGAGACTAGAGAGAGACTAGAGAGTTACCAGAGGGTAACAAGACAAAGCGAGGCGTTGAGTTTCGCCACTCTGTATGTAATGCATTAATTCGGCGGAAAGTGGGTATCGGAAAAGTTAAAGTTGATGCTCCGTTTTCTCTAACTACTTCGCTAGGGATAAAGCTGAGAAGCGAAGGTTTGTCTATATGTAATTTTTTTTAGCTTCATCCTTTATCCCGCATAACCAGAGGTAGAGTCAGAGAAAACCTGATTTCAAGACATTTCATCGCATTCCGCCCAAATTCAACACACTGCATGCTTAGCGGCGGAATTCAACGCCGCGCTTTTTCATATCACAACGGTGAAATGAAAATAATTTATAATACTTGAGTAGGAATTGAACTCTCGAATCGTTTCTACAATGAGAGGCTGTTCCACAGCGCCACGATGGCCATTAAAGTGAAAAAGAATTACTTATTTTTTTCGTCCTTACAAATTAGCAAGAAAATCCTTTCCAGTATCCCAAAATTATAATAAAAACGAATAGGTGATTCACAAAAAGGTATTTATACATCGTCATTATATAAATATTATTTAAATCTCCAGGTCTAGACTAAAAGCTTTAGTTAATACATACTTAAACGATTTTTAACCCCTCAGTATAAAAAGGTGTGTTATAAAGAAGCTAATGTAGATGTAAGCTCGATATCATTTACGATTCTAGAAAGATCCAAAAACTGTCTTATCTATTTATATAATATGCTAGCGTTACTGAATAACTAACTGATAACGTACAGGCGAAACTAATGGTCATAGACGGCTGAAAGTTCCCCACTGTCCACCAAATTGAGGCATTGCGTGCTAAATAGCGGAACTCAACGCCGCGCTTTGCCTTCTTACCAAACACAGGAAATGAAAATACTGAACTTTTACATTTCCTGGAGTAGGAATCGAACCCACAACCTGTCGCGTTTGCAGTTTCACGCTTGTGCCTCTGCGCCACGATAGGCCTCGAAAATTTATAGCGAATAAAAAAATATATGATTGATTGATATGACGTTTATGATGAGTTGATCGTTGAATAGCTGTTTCAAGGTTGACAAGTTTATTTCAAGAAAATGTATTATTTTTGCAGCTTTTAGCTTTTACCGCATTAGACGATAGTTAGCTAGAATTAAGTGTCAAAACACTGCGTTCTCTACTTTCCGGCTAAAATAGAAACATAGCTTATTTGGAGGCGGAATTCAACGCCGCGCTTAATTTTACAAGAGCGGTGTAATGAAAATAATTCAAATATAATCATTTCTCCATAACCATTCGCGTTTACAGTTAGATGATTTTCTGCTGCAGCATGATGGCTTCAATTATATATAATTACTGGCTGTGCATTTAACAAAAAAGTTAACAAAAAAGTTCCAAAAGCTTAAGTTACTCCTTATTACATCAGCAACCTGCCAGTAAAAGTACCGCCAAAATCGGTTCAGCCGTTTCAGAGATTAGCCGGAACAAACAGACAGACAGACGACAATAGTAAAAACGTTACTACGGTATATGTACCGTAGGTATATTTATATGCATGTATTAAAAAGCGGTTATTTTAATATTTCTTTATAATAAAAAGTGTACTATGTCCTTTTTAATATTTTTAACAACACAATTACAAAGTTTTCTTTTCTTTTTTTTTAACTTCACGCTGTATCCCGCATATAGCAGGGTAGGCATAGGGAACCTGAGAACCTAGTGATAAGACACTTCGTTCTCTTTCAACAAATCTGTGTCAAACGTGTCTACGCCTGTCGTGGCGCAGAGGCACAAGTGCGCGACCGTAAAGCGGCAGGTTGTGGGTTCCATTCCAACTCCAGGAAATGTAGTATTTTCATTTTCTGATCATCTTTCAGTTTGGTAACAAGGCAAAGCGCGGCGTTGAGTTCCGCCAACACGCAATGCCTCAATCTCGCGGAAAGTGGGGAACGAATTTGTTGAAAGAGAACAAATTTCATAATAATCTATTAAGTTATGGCGTTAAAGCGTAACATACAAACATACATTCACATTTATGATAATGGTAGAGATGTATATCGTGAATTATTAGCAATGTAGTATAGTTTGATTATTATGAATTCGTGCTCATTAAGCTAACTATTACCTACTGAAACTAATATCTGTATGCTCAAATCTAATTAAAGTCGTTATATGTAATAATATTATTCGTAGCTGAGCTACGTATTACGTAGCTAGTGCTACGAAGTATGAATACCATACTAGTAATATTCTAAATATAATATATATAAATACGGTCTAATCAGATAATGGCTGATATTAGGTGTCCTCGAATGCGCGAAGTTTAGAAAATGGGCAGAAACTGGAAAACTAAATTTAAGATTTTATTATTTTTTACAGTTACATGTTGATTTAGTCAGGATTTGAACCCACGTCCCCTGATATCAGTCTTAGTGCTTAGCCCTAATTATAATTTCTTATAGAGACAGCGACGTTAAAATTCTTTTGTTTGTTACAATTTCTTTTTGAATAATTCCTTTCTTAGTACTCCTCTACAGTCTCCTACATGCCAAATTTCATCATTACAGGACTAGTAGTTTTACATGCACATTGTCTGTCAGTCACTTAGTAAAGCAAGTGTTTTCTATATATAGATTTAAAGTGATTCCACATAAAGACTTTAACAACAGGTTATGCCAAAATTACCTAACAACCAAATCGGTAGACAATCGACGTAATTTCAGAGGCAGGTAATTCAGTTTCTCATTCCCATACCGGCTGTTACAGTTCGTTTCAAAATGCAATTGCACTGGAACACTTGATAATGATTGCGATTGCGACTGATTGAGCTAGTATAGCTATGTTTTCTGATAGTTAATTTTAGTGGAGAATTTTGGTTAATTTTGTTTATGTAGAACGCTCAAGACGAAGCGCGGCGTTGAGTTCTGCCACTTAACATGCAATGACTTGAGCTCGGGTGGAGAGCAGCAAACGGAGTGTCTCGACACTAGGTTCACTCTGACTACTCTGCTATGCAACATAAAACATGAAGCTGTAAGAAAAATAGAAGAAATATAGAACGCTTGCTTTACTGAGTAACTAAAAGACAAAGTGCAGCCGTTACTATTGGTTATAGAAAGCTGAAATTAGACAGGTATATCTCGTTGGGGAGTAGAAAGGCACTAAGAGAGAAATTCTCGAAACTCCTCCTTCCTCCAAAAACGGAATTTCTTATTCAGAAAACCAACTACTTTAATAATTGATTTTTAATAGATAGATTGAACACATCGTTGTTCATTGTAAACGCGTTGAAACGCTAGAGATATATTTTCGATACCCACTGAAGGGAATAATTACATTTTTTTATATTTCCTCACTCTGGCAAGATAAAGCACGGTGTTGTGTCCACCATTTAACATGCAATGTCTTGACGTTAAGTAAAAAATGGAAAATGGAGTGTCTTGACACCAGGTCCTCTCCTGAACAAAAATCTTAAGAGAACAGAGTGTCTTAACACTAGGTGCTCAGGTTTCTTCTGCCTACCCTGTTGTATTTGGGATACAACGTGAAGCTATAGAAAACAGCTTCAAGATTCTCTTTGATCCTTCTATGGGGAATAAAGCGTGAAGCTACGTTTTCATATATCTATTTATATTATTTTTAACTGCACGCTGTATCCCGAATATAGCAGGGTAGGCAGAGGGAACCCAGTGTTAAGACACTCCGTTTCCCACTTTCCGCCGAATTGAGGCATTGCGTGCTGGCGGTACTCAACGCCTTTGCCTTGTAACCAAACCCAGGAAATGAAAATTCCATTTCCTGCAGTGGGAATCGAACCTACAACCTGTCGCGCTTACAGTCGCACGCTTGTGCCTCTGCGCCACGACAGGCGTTCGATATATCAGAATGCGTTCGCATTATTAGTAGATGTATATCTTTACAACATATGAGATCTGTTGCAATGAATATTGCAGGCTGCGGTTTTAATACTGACCTTCACCTTTTCGAAATCGCTTATATCTGTAATAGTGGTCTTTTCATTTGATATATATAAAAGTCATACATCATTAGTTGTTGAGAGGTTTCCGTTTATAACCGACTTCAAAAGAAGAAGGTTGTCAGTTCGATTATTTTTTTTTATATGTGAGTGTAACTTTTTATTGGATGAACCAATTTTCATGATTATTATTTTTTATGATAGCTATACGAGTATTTTTATTGTTGTTGAGGTTTTAGAATTTAAAATTTCTTCGATCTAATGAGTAGTTTTTGATCTATTCATAATTACGTTAATTTTAGTGTATTTTACCTCAAATAGGTTTTCCTTTATTGTTAAAATTTTAATTATTCCTTCTAACATAGGCAGATTACTTTTATTAGACTTACGTTGGTTTCAAAATTGCTTTCAAAATCGCGAAAAATATCTGTATAGAAACACGTGAAAAATTTTGTACCCCTTTTTACGAAAATTACGTGGACGGAGAAGCATGAAATTTGGCACACTTATAGATCATATAGAGAAGGAGTGCATAATATTTTTTTTAAAATAATGCATAAAAAGTGTAATAAATTAATAAAAAAATGTTACACACACTACCATAGTTTGACATTTATGTTTATATAAAGTGACATATACATACATTGCTAAAGACAACGCGTTGTTAACGCGTCAACAGGGGACACTAGTATGTATAAAATATGTGTTAAGATATAAATAGGGTAACAAAGAGAGATTTTTCACAAAATGCCATAACAATCATTGGTTTTTTAGTTATTTCATATTTCCACCTGCAAATTTACCAAAATCGTTAGTGGCGTAGTGGGACACTATCTGACCATAAAAAGGAGTAGTTGTAGGTTCAATTTCCTTAGGGGGAAGATTATATTTAAATTATTTCTATTTCTTCGATCTGGTAAAATAAAATTAACTCATAAAAAATATAGTCGAATTGAGACCTCTACTTATTTTGAAATCAGTCAAAAAAATCAGTGGCTTCTTTGTTTCATATATTCCACCTGTAAATCCACCAAAAGCGCAACACAAAACCACAAAGCTCAACAATTTAGCGACTTTAAGCTGATAAAGTGCTTTGAGCTTTCACTATGAGCTTAGTTACAATACAATATTTTGAATGCACTATCAAAATGTAAAAGTTATTCGTAATTATTTTTTATTTTGTTCTTTTATTTTCTTTGTTAAAGTTTTAATAAGCTTAGCATCTACAATTCCGTTATTAAAAACTAGATTTATATAAGGCTCAAACAGCTTAGAGCTTTTTCCTTAAAGAATATATATTTTTAACGAAATGTATTTTTTTACTCATTTCGTTAAATTGAAATAAAATATATGAATATATCATATCTTTATTAAACAGAACGCGGAACAGTCCTAACAGAATTCTGAAAATGTTCAGTGCCAAGCACGCCGAACCTACGCTAGAGCATTTTGTTGGTGTAGTGGTGAGGTAAACAAGGCTGAGTAAATGGATAGTAAATTAGTATATAGATTTTTAATATAAGTTTACTTACGTAGTTTTAAGTTTCTATTGTTACTAACAACTGGACTGTAAATGTCAGCGTCAGACTGTAAACGCGATTGGTTATGGGTTCGATTCCCACTTCATCAAATGTTCATATTGAAATTAATTTCATTATTTCGTTCTAGTAAGACAAAAGTGGAGAACGGAATTGTTGATAGAGAATGAGTGTCTTAATACTAGGTTCTCTGATTCCCTCTGCCTACCCTGCTATATGCGGGATATAGCGTGAAGTTAAAAAAAAAGCGCTACGTAGAGTTTCATCACTTAGCATGGAAAATTTCGATTTCAGACGGAAATCAATATTATGCGAAAAAATTTCAAACAACAATACAAAGATTTTAGTTAAGTCATACTGACATTTTCATGATGTTAACTTAAACGAGTAAGGCAATATATCCGGAACAGTATAGACAAGGGTACGACACTTTTTATCTCCATCTAAGAGGATATAAGATGAATTACAATATGGCTAGAAATCGACAAATGTAACCACAAACTATAATACTGATATATTTTTATTTCATTCAAATAAAAAAAAACACTCCATTATTCACTTTACATCTGATATCAAGACTTTCCCTGTTGTCCTACCACAGCGAAGAATTTTTTTTTTTATATGATGGTATAACAACAATGATATAATCATTGCGTCAGATGGGTATTGAACCTACAATCATTCGCATTTATGATCAGACTATGTTCCAGTGCGCTACTGTGGTCTTTATTTAGAATATTTCTTTTTTGTTTTTTTTTTTAACTTCACGCTGTATCCCGCATATAGCAGGGTAGACAGAGGGAACTTGAGAACCTAGTGTTAAGATACTCCGTTCTCTTTCAATAAATCCGTTCCCCACTTTCCGCCAGATTGAGGCATTAGAATAATAAAATTAAAATTATTGTTAACTTAGAGTAAGTTAGCTTGTATATATACAAATACGTACATATTGATATTGAGCAGTCAATTAATCAAATTGGAGCAGAAGGCGGAGAGCGGAGTGTCTTGACACTTGGTTCTCTCTACTTATGTTCATAAGCAAGATAAAATACTTAGCTATACTCAATATTATTAAGATTTTATATTTCTTGAACAAGGCATATTTTTAGCTTTAACCTCTTTGAAGTTAACCACCTACTAGATATAGCCCACCTTGGGTATAATCGATAGTCTTATACAGTTTTTATTAGCACCATAGTTTGACACGTTTGAATGACTTTCTTGACTAAGCAATAAAATAATAAAAACAGCTTCATGCTTTGGTATTTGGTTCCCATAGAAAGGTAGTCAGAGAGACCTAAATCAAAGTGTCAAGACACTCCGTTAGCCGCTTTAAAGCTGTGAATAAAGTGTATGATATGAAAAAGGAGTGTTAATTTTTTGCAAAATACTATATGCTTTATTTTTGTTTTGAAATCTGGCTTAGTGGGTAAGCTATGTATGTATTGACGAATAAAAAAAAATAAAAAAGTCCCGCTGAGTGTCTTGCGCCGGTTTTTCTCAGGTCTGAGGCATTATATTTAGTGAACTGGTGGTAAATTATTTGACGTTCAAAAAATGAAGCTTGTAACTTCTTATTTTGAATAAAATTATTTGACTTTGACTTTGTATAGATGCTGTACTTATGCATGTATATATACTATACTAGGTAAATCGCTGCGTTGAGTTTCACCACTCAACACACAATATTTCAATTTGGGAGAAAAAGTAGAGCCCGGAGAGCGGAATGTCTTGACATTAACCCGTGAAAAGGCGCGCTCTAAAATGTCACACCAGTAGGCGCATTTGAGCAAAATGCGTAACAAAGGAATGATATCAGAACTTTGTCATTTTAATAAATTAAAGCTTTTATTTTAGTGAAATTAAATGTTTTATTACAATTTTTTTTTTACCCTCACGCTGTATCCCACCTAGTGTTAAGATACTCCGTTCCCCACTATCCGCTGAATTGAGACGTAGCATACTGAGTGACGGAACTCAACGCCGCGCTTTGCCTTGTTATTAAATTCAGGAAATGAAGATACTAAACCTTTACATTTCTTGGAGCGGGACTCGAACCCACAACCGGTCGCGTTTACAGTTTACGCTTGCGCCTCTGCGCCATGATAGGTGGCCATTTTACAATTTAGTAACAAATATGTCGGAGACGGTTATTAGTACGGACCGATAACTGAACGAAGCACGAGTTCCGGTGGATGACAGCACCGTCGCAGTGTTGCGATTGGCTCGTGCTACAACAGAGCCTAGCCGGTGGGGTGACGTCGGACCAAGAGAGGACTTACGATTTGGTCGTCATCGGGATCGAGTCTCCTCCAAGCTAGGAACTGTTACCTACGTTTAGTTATAACCGTGTTCATAAAATTGTGAATTGTGTTTGTGTTAATTGTGTTCTCTTTGTCTCTTTGTTCGATTACCCATTTTATACGCCCACTATGTTGGATGACGAGGTTAATAATACGGCCCTGCCGACAAATATATAGTATTTTGAATAAACTAAAACATATTAAAAAACTTTGGCTTCTATTTTTGTCTCATCTTCAGAAAAAAAAATCTTAAAAAAATATCACAGCAAGATTGGTTTTTTTTATTCTTCTATGAGATTTTCAGATATGTATCTCTCATATCAAATAAGGCACATAACCATCACATACTACACACAAATTTTTGCGTGAGCAATATGCTCATAGCGCGTCTTCTCTCGGGTTAAGTTAAGTTCTCTCTGCCTACCCCGCTAAGCACGCTAAAACGTGAAGCATATACCAATAATTCTCTCCCAAACCAGCAAATTGGGTCCTAAATTGCAGAACATGGACACATTCTGTATCAAATGGTCTGTGACTATATTTAGTACTCATATATAGCCGTTAACTGCAACAACCTAATCTCTACTAATATTATATATTTTAAAGGAAGTTTGTTTGTAACGATTTCATGAAAAAAAATACTCAACCTATTATCGTGAAACTTTGTACATATATTCTTAGAGAAATTAAAATGGACATAGAATACTTAAAAAAAACAACAGATTGCACTCCAGGAGTGCCGGTAGAAGTAAAAACTTTATTATAGCAGAGTAGGAAACGCACAGGTGGACGATTCAATCGCAAAAATCATAAGATCATCAACTCATCGAGATATATCAATTGAGTTGAAACGAGACGTGAATTTATTGTCTATTTTTTTATTCAATTGTCAAAGTTTACGCGCGCTCCCTCCGTCTTACGAATTTTCGATCAGGTTATGTGTCCTGACGCGAGTATAACTTTTTTTACTCGTCACAAAAAGTGCACAGCATCGCTAAATAAGTTTTCACTTCAAAAATAAAAAAATATATATGTTGGCCGATATGTCAAAAAATTTTGAAAATCTTATTCGAAGCGACCGTAGCATGTGGCACTCCATTCTCTCTGACTACCCCGCTAGGAATAAACCTTGAAGTTAGGTAGGTAGGTACTTCAAAGCCAAATTAACGCATATACACACTATAAAGTGGGGAACAGAATTGTTGAAAGAGAATGGAGTGTCTTAACACTAGGTTCTCTGGTTCCCTCTGCCTACCCTGCTATATACGGGTTACAGCGTGAAATTAAAAAAAAAAAGCTATAGTATGCAGTATGGACTGGTATTAACCACGCAAGTGAAGTCGCAGATAACAGCTAGTTTCTCTTAGCTCTATAAATTCTCGCAAGACGCTACCAGACATATTGAATGGAATAAGATGACGCGATACAAACATACTGGCATGATTCCAAAGTCCATTGCCAAGTTCAAGTGAGATAATGACCTTTGGAAAATCAATACTTTGTTGTGTTCACGTTTTGAGATGATTTGTTGGTTTTCTTTGTTTAGGATCTGATGTTACATGATTTTTAACAGCTTATGATTATATTAATTACTTATAGTTTTAGTACTTCTTTTTTTTTTTTAATTTCACGCTGTATCCCGCATGTAGCAGGGTAGGCAGAGGGAACAGGAGAACCTAGTGTTAAGACACTCCATTCTCTTTCAACAATTCCGTTCCCCACTTTCCTCCGAATTAAGGCATTGCGTGTTGAGTACTTTATGAAAAAAAAGACAGTCTCAGCTTTAGCAGTAAACTCAGAGTGTTAAGACACTCCATTTTTTTGATTTCAATCTGAATTCGAAACTGCGTGTTGTGTCGCGGAACTCAACGCCGTGCTTTTTATTGCCCGACGCGGGAAATGAAAATAATTTGAACATAATTGTACCCCGAGTATCGAACCTATATCTACCCAAATCCACCAATTATAAGATAAATTTCATACAAAATTAAATATAGATATTGTTTATATAAGAGAAAATGATATATACACTTTTTTATCTTAGCTTATATCTCGTATTATGAGGAAAAGATATAGAATGTAAAATGATAAATCACTTCGCCCATAATTCACATTACCCATAGAAATATTTTGCACTGCACGTTCTTTGCCTACTCTGGTATATATGCGGAAGAACCGTTGAAAATTCTTAATGTTGTAATATTTCTTTAGCTTAACATATTTGTATTCACACAAGGCGTGAATAGGTTAATAAGTCGACTTAGAATAGACATTACAATTTATTTTATTTATTTAAAGTGAATAAATAACTCAAGTACTGTTAAGTTAAAAATACTTTAATAACATAAAAAAAAAATAGAATTTTCAATTAAAGCTTGAACATAGAAATGCCTGGAAAGTAAATATTTTTGATTTATAAGTTGTTAAGACCTGATATAGATATTTGAATACATCTGGCCCGAGTAGCCGCGTGCAGGTCGCTCCCGCGCGCTGCTTCAAGCAGGCCGTCGAGGGTGCCCACCATCCTTAACTCCACGACGCGCCTTGCAGGCTGCCGCCGTCGAGGTAAATGGAAGATTGGAGTGTTCCCGTGGGCCTCGGCTATTGGCGGCGAGGAGGAGCACCGTGAGGTTTTAGTGGGTATACGGACGACGTTTGCCGTTCCGGAGTCCCACATAACCTATCCGAGTCCCCAATCGGGCGGGTATCCGTAACGGATATCCTCACGATAAAAAAAAAAGGTATTTGAATACATATTTTTCAGTAATTTAAAATAGAGGTCACATTGAATTAAAATTAAAAAATTCCACATATCCTGGTCCTATCCAGGTACCCAAGAACAATAATGCATCGGAAAATTATTTCTATGTTTAAAAAATAATTTGGGTGGAAAGTCGAGAACGGAGTGTCTTGACACTAGTACTCTTTAACGACCCTGCTATGCGAGAGACAGCGTGAAGCTATAAAAATAATACAAAAAAGCTTTTAACAAAAAAATACCGAGTTCAAATGAAATGCATTAAAAAGGAACAGCTCAAAAACTTCTTTCATATCTTAACTAAATTTAAATGGGACCACATCAGAAGTACTATCTATCATATAAAAAGGAGTCATCAAAATCGGTTCACCCAGTAAAAAATTAAACGTAACATTCCTTCTTTTTTGAACTCGGTTAAAAGGGGGTCACATTGAAAATGAAAAATCGTGGTTATTTTTAACCTATCCAGTTAAATAAAGTAGTTAAGTTGGATAAGCGTTGTTATCATCTGGCGAGTGTCCAAGGCACGATGCCAAGTGTTAGATAATGACCTTCACTTGCCAAATCAATATGGTTTTGTCACGCAATCGATACATTACCCTTCAAAATATTATGGTCAACATTATATGGTTATTCTTTTTTAATATATTGTTATATTATATATAAAAAAGTGTATGTGTACTTATCTACATATGTACGCGTAAGTAACGAGGTAGATATATGGAAGTCAGTATATTTAGAGAAACTGGTATATAGTGACAAGCCGGTATATATAGATCCATGTAAATTTAGATAAGGTCTGACCTGTAGTTTTTAAGTTATTCGTAATAGGGTTACTTTTCGCACTGGTCGCGGACCCATCATTCTTAGCTCCGTGACGTGCCTTATAGGCTCCCGTCGCTGAAGTTCAAAACTGGGATGTTCCTCTCGGCTAGGAATGTCCAGAACGAGCCGGCGAGGTTCTAGTACCCCCACATAACCCGTTTGAATCCCTATTCGGGTGTCCGCAATGAATTTCCTCACAATAAAAAAATATATATATTTGCGTCGAAATATGTAAGAATTGTGTCAGTCCGTCAGTTCCCAAGTGTCAGTGAATACAGTCTTTGTTTTTAAAAGAGGCGCACGTTTGAATAAATTAAAAACTTCTACACTATTTACAGCTACACAAAAGCTACATCCAAGATGTTGCAAAGAAAAGCTCAGGCCCATTTGTGAAGTACGAAGAAAATATGTCAGTTATAACATTTTTTTGCAAGCAAGTCTTTTTTTTAGAGGTCATCGTGGTGCTGTGAGACAGCTTATGACTGCAAGCACGATTGGTTGTGGGTTCGATTCCCACTTGGATGAATAATATAATTATTAATTTAAATTATTCTTTCGAATTAGGGCGGAGAACGTAGAATCTCTGATTTCCTGCTATGGATTGTAAAGCGTGAAGCTGAAAATAGTATTTTTTTCATATATACATATCTCCTGAAATACTGGAAATTGATACAATTCTTACAATTTTTACTTTTTTAAAAACCAAAAAGTTCCTAAAGAACTATATTAATTATTTTTAATCGACTTGTACTTGATTATATTTTTTATGTGGATTACCGCATATCCTTTTAATATCGTTACCGTTCGCCCCTTTCCGTCCGATTTCGTAACATTGCGCATTAAGTAGTGGAACTCAACGCCGCGCTTTGACAGAACTATTATTTTAATAAGTTTTACCTCATTTAATACCTATATTACAGTCATTAATATATTTTTTACAAAATGAAATAGAGTAGACAAATACTTAGATTAATTAAAAAACCTTTGCACGTGTGAGCAATCGATCTCTACAAGAGCAGGTGAGGACCCTCAGCGGTGAAAGCGTTTAGTGCTACAACCAATATATAGCTTTCATTAGAAAAATTAATAAATTAACTCCATTTAAAAAGATTTGTATTTGATTTTCTATCTGTATATAAACTTTCTAATTTCTTAACTAGAATCCTCATTGATGTGTAAAATATAGGTTGCTATGGTAACTGTATGTCATTTTATACAAAAGTGCATGTCAAACATATGGTAGCGTAAGTAATATTTGGATATTTTATTTTTTAATGTACTTTTGAGCATCGTGACCATCGTGGTGCAGTGAGACAGAACCTGACTGTAAAGTGTGTTTGCGAGTTCAATTTCCATTCAGGGAAATGATTATATTTAAATAAATTTCATTTCACTGCCCTGGGAAGATAAATAGAGACATGTTTCGATTTCATAAACCTTGTGTTGCAGTTTTAATTTCTTGACCCTACTTCCTATCTATCCACCCAGCTGCCTATATGTGACATGTTTTAATAAAAAGAAAACCGACTTCAAACAAAATACACTGAATAGTACAAATATCAAGTAAAAAATATAAAATGCTCGTCAGATCTTAACTAAATTCAAATGGGACCACATAAAAAGCAATCATTTAAAAAAGGATCACCAATATTACTTCATCCAGTAATAAGTTATAGGGTAACACAAAAAAACCGTCGTTTGATAACTTCCCCCGTTTTTTGAAGTCGGTCAAAAATATTATGACCCCAACGAATATCTCAAAAATCCCCTCATAAGTAAAAAAAAAAACGCACGTCTAGACGTTATTAGGAACGAACAAATATTCGAATCGAAATTCTTTACAGTGGTCCATAACGAGACGTGGTTAGTCAGCATGTTAAATTACAATATATTACTGTGAAAAATGGGCGGGCCACATCGCTCCTAGAACCGACAACCGATGGGGAAGAAAGGTTCTCGAGTGGCGACCACGAACCGGAAGGCGTAGCGTGGGACGGCCCCCTACTAGATGGACCGACGACCTAGTCCAAATTGCGGGAAAGCGCTGGATGCAGGAGGCATCCAGTCGTGCTACATGGCGATCTATGGGGGAGGCCTATGTCCAGCAGTGGACGTCTTCTGGCTGACGGCGACGACGACGACTGTGAAAAAGTATATGTAAGTGAAACTCGAAATTTCCTTTAATCAAGCTCTTTCCTCGCACTATTTGATTTGTAAAAAGAAGAAAAAAAAAAACAGTTACACAATGAGCTCTTCGATTTTCGCGATTATTACACATATTAAATTCAACTATTGTGACCGGATATATCGGTAGACAAGTCTACCTGTGACAACGGACTATTGTAAAGTGTTCGAAACGTCCGGTTTTTTTTTCAACTTCACGCTGTATCCCGCATGTAGCGGGGTAGGCATAGGGAACCTGAGAACCTAGTGTAACACTCCATTCTCTTTCAACTATTCCGTTCCCCACTTTCCGCCGAATTGAGGCATTGCGGGTTGAGTGGCGGAACTCAACGCCACGCTTTGTATTATCAAAGAAGGGAAATGATAATAATTTAAATATAATTATACCCCCGAGTGGGAATCGAACCCACAATCAATCACATTTACACTCAGACGTTGTCACATATGCCGATATGACCTGTTTCCTTTGTACCGATAGTAAAGAAAACATCATTATTTTATAATTTTCATTTCTTCTTTTTAGTTTGACGCTTTTTCCCGTAAACTCAGACTCCCGAGAACTTGGTGTCACTCCATTTCCCACTTTCCACTCGAAATTACGTGTGATTGAAGGAATTAACTTAGCTGGCTATTACAAAAATTAACTTATAATATAACACAAAAACGCCTGTCGTGACGCAAGCGACTGTAAACGCGACGGGTTGAGAGTTCGATTCCCACTCCAAGAAATGGAATTTTTCATTTCCTGGGGTAAGTAACAAGGCAAAACGCGGCTTTGAGATCCGCCACTCAGCAAGCAATGCCTCAATTCGGCGGAAAGTGGGGAACGGAATGTCTTAACATTAGGTTCGTCTACCTACCCTGCTATATGCGGGATACAGCGTGAAGTTATGTATGTATGTACTAATACTATTTCACGCTTTCCACACAACAGGGTAGTCAAAGAGAATGTAAAAGAAGACACTCCGTTCTCAACATTCCGTCCGAATTCTAAACAGACCGTGTTTAGTGGCTTAGCAGGAATTGAATCCACAACCTGCGCCAAGTCTTAGAAAATTTAAATATAGATAGAAAATCAATAGCAAGCTTTTTTAATGGAGTTAATTAATTAATTTTTCTAATGAAAGCTATATGTTGGTTGTAGCACTAAACGCTTTCACCGCTGAGGGTCCTCACCTGCTCTTGTAGAGATCGATTGCTCCCACGAGCAAAGGTTTTTTCAATTAATCCAAGTATTTTTCTAGTCTAGTTCATTTTGTAAAAAATATATTAATGACTGATTTATAGGAAGTATTAATTGAGGTAAAATTAAATAATATTTTTTTAGCTTTACGCTGTGTCCCGCATATACCAAGCAGGGTAGGCAGAGGGAGCCTAAAAACGTAGTGTTATGACACCCCGTTATCTTTCCGCATTCCGATTGAGACATTACGTGCTGAGTGGCGGAACTCAACGCCGCGCTTTGCTTTGTTACCAGACCAAGAGATAAAAATAGCACATATTATTTAAAACTATCATTTCCTGAAGTGGGAATCGAACCCACAACCTGTCGCGTTTACAGCCGCACGTTTGTGTCCCTGCGTCACAATGAAAAAAATCAGGATTTTAGTTTTTATGGACGAAAAACTGAAATTCCGTTATTTCAATATTCGTTTGGATTTCGAGATCTTCTCTTTCTTGAAGTCCCAACGAATTCTCTCTTTACTCCTATGTTAAATTTCACCTTCCTCCTTATAATTATATATACTTTTTACCTTTTTTTTTAGGCAGAGGAAACCAAAGAACCCAGTATTAAGACACTCCGTTACCTTTGGACATTTCCATTCCTCACTTTCCGCCAATTGAGGCATAGATATAGATATTTTCTAACTAATGTTAATTGATACTAACAAAGTATAAGGGAATGATAGATAATATCGTAACAAATAACGATGTACGAGCTTTCATCAACAGTTTGGATATCGTTATGTTAATTGAACGATAATTGAGGCTAACATGGCGCAGTGGGACGTCTAACTGTAAATGCGATTGGTTGTGGGTTCGATTCCCGAGAAATGATTATATTTAAATTGCTTTTATTTCTCCGTTCTAGTAAGGGAAATTGACTTGACTTTTGCTATTTACTATGCAATTTGGGTGGAGAGTGTAGAAGAGTGTTTTGACACTAGGTTATGTTTAACTACCCTGCTATGTAGATAAAGTGTGAAGCAAGAAAAAAATAGTTTCATCTAAAGTTTTTTCATAATTTTGAACAAAATGTCAATACTACGTATTGTTAAAGAATAAATATTTATATCTTAACCAAAAAAAAAAACAGATTTCAAATAAAACGCACTAAAAAATAACGCCTGTCGTGGCGCAGAGGCACAAGCGTGCGGGTTCGATTACCACTCCAGGAGATGTAAAATTTAGTATTTTCATTTCTTGGGTTTGGTAACAAGGCAAAGCGCGGTGTTGATTTCCGCCACTCAACACGCAATGCCTCAATTCGGCGGAAAGTGGGGAACGGAATTGTTGAAAGAGAATGGAGTGTCTTAAAGGTTCTCTGGTTCCCGCTGCCTACCCTGCTATATGCAGGATACAGCGTGAACTTAAAAAAAAAAAGAAAAAAAATCATTATTACATATAACTCTAAAACTCGAAGAAATATATAAATTAAGGAAAAGAATCGTCAAAACTGGTTCACCCAGTAAAAAATTATGTGGTAATAATACACAGGAAAAATACAGTCGATTTTTTTTAACTTCACGCTGTATCCCGCATATGGCAGGGTAGGCAGAGAGAACCTGTGAACCTAGTGTTAAGACACTCCGTTCTCTTTCAATAATTCCGTTCCCCGCTTTCCGCCGAATTAAGGCATTGCGTGTTGAGTGGCGGAACTTAACGCCGCGCTTTGCCTTGTTACTAAACCCAGGAAATGGAAATACTTACATTTCCTGCAGTCGAATTGAGAACCTTATTTTTTTAAATTGTTAAGAAATACTCTAGCATTCAATATTTAGTACTAATTTTAGGTGATGAGTGTCTTCGACATCTCAATCTCACTTAGAACTAAGAAGTGCAAGAACCACTTAACGTCAAACAGATATTCGGAGTTTAATTAAAGGCATTCCTAACTACTTCAGGCATGGGGATGAAGCATATAATGCACTAGTTGTGGCCCGCAGCTATACTTGTTTAGATTACAAAACACAAAACATAGCTGTTTCCCGTTTCGGTAGAAAATTTCGGAATAACTCTTGGTTTTTTTTTAACTTCACGCTGTATCCCGCTATATGCGGGTAGGCAGAGAGAATCTGAGAACCTAGTGTTAAGACACTCCGTTCCCCTTCAACAAATTCGTTCCCCACTTTCCGCCAGATTGAGGCATTGCCTGTTGAGTGGCGGAAATCAACGCCGCGCTTTGCCTTAGTGTTTCTTTATATTTTTCAAAGCACATGCTTCATGGTTTATCACATATAACATATAGAGAGAACTTAGTGCCAAGACAGTTCATTCGCCGTTTTCTGCCCAAATTCAAGTTATTGCTAAGTGACGGAACTCAACGCTGCGTATTATCTTGTCAGAGCGGAGAAATGAAAATAATATAAATATAATAACGCCTGTCGTGTCGCAAAGGCACAAGCGTGCGATTGTAAACGCGAATCAAATTGGCGAAAAGTGGAGAACGGAGTGTCTTAGCACTCCCTACCCTGCTATATGCGGGATACAGCGTGAAGCTATGTATGTATAAATATAATGTTCCTTTTATTGGATATTACTGAACACACAGTGTATTGAATTCGAGCGGAAAACGACAAACAGAGTGTTTTGACGCTAGGTTCTCACTAAATAACTTGCTATGCGGGATAAAGCGTGAAGCTACTTAGTAAATGACTAAAGCTGGACATATAAGATATAAGAACTTAAACTTCTATCTGAGACATTTACTTTAAGTTTTACTTACGTACGTACTTTGCTTGTTCTTGCAGAAATAGGTTTAGAGATAATTTGTACGCGGTAGAGGTAGGAGGAGGCATAATAGCGAAATCTCTCTACAATCGCGGTGTTGAGTTCCGCTACTCAATTCGGTGGAAAGTGGGGAACGGAATTGTTGAAAGAGAATGGAGTGTCTTAACACTAGGTTCTCTGGTTCCCTCTGCCTACCCCGCTATACGCGGGATACAGCGTGAAGATTAAAAAAATATATATTTAATTTCATTGCCGTTGTGGTAACACAAAACGTAGCGTTGAATTAAGCCAATACAATGTTTGGAATTCGGATGGAAAATGGAGAACGGAGTGTCTTGACTCTAGAATCTCTCTGAGTACCTTTCTATGTGGGAAAGGCGTGAAAATATACAAAAAACTGACCAGATATTACTCAAACATTTATTTTCTTGTACGAGTATTTGATATTTGAAATCAAAACCGCTTCTCAATGTCAAAATGGTCTTAATAATTCATTATGTATAAATATTTCAGTTAGAAATGTTTAACAAAGCAACCAAAAGGCTACTTATCATGGTTGTGGCATAACTTTAATAGACTACGAATAATGAAACAGGAGTGAAGTACTCTAAGTTAGACATTATTTATTGAAAACTTCGTAAAGTGAGATACTTATATATAATATGGTTGAATTACACAAAATCTTTGAAAATTGTGATCTGTGTGTTGTTCTGATATATAAACTATGTTATTGTAAAGTTTTATTTAGAACGGTTTAGTAGTTTTTGCGTAAGGATAACGAACCATCACATTTTTTTTTTCTTTTTTTAACTTCACGCTGTATCCCGGATGTATATAGCGGGATAGACAGAGGAAACCAGAGAACCTAGTGTTAAGACACTCCATTCTCTTTCAACAATTCCGTTCCCCACTTTCCGCCGAATTGAGGCATTGCGTGTTGAGTGGCGGAACTCAACGCCGTGCTTTGCCTTGTTACCAAACCTAAGAAATGAAAATACTAAATTTTACATTTTTAAATTTTACAGGAGTGGGAATCGAACCATCGAATCCACACCCTGTCCTGTCCACAATTTTCGTTCTTATACGAATTAGTTTTTAAAATTAATGAGTAGGTATAAAAACGAAAATCTTTGTTTAAAAATTAATCTCTCTGTCTGTAAAGGCAAAGATAATTAAAAAGAAAGAATTTGAAATTAAAAAAAAAGACAAAATAAAACACAAATTTTAAACCCTTATATTACTTGTATAGGCATTTTTTAAAATTTCTTGCATATAAGAACGAATTTCGTTGAAAACCTATATGCATGTATAAGAGATAGGATGCCACAGACATGCGAGATTGATTTTAGAGTGGAAATTTTCTCTTCACAATATACGATAGCATGAAAAGAATCTCCACTTGAATTTCTGGGCGGAAATATTCTCAAGATGTTTCGCTTTGCAACGAGTGTCACGTTTTTAATATGACAAAATACCGAAATACTATATGTTGTGGTTATTAGCCTGTCGTGGCGCAGAGGCACAAGCGTGCGACTGTAAATGCGACAGGCTGTGGGTTCGATTCCCACAACAGCAAGGTTTGGTAACAAGACAAAGCGCAGCGTTGAGTTCCGCCACTCAGCACGCAATGCTTCAATTCGGCGGAAAGTGGGGAACGGAGTGTCTTAACACTAGGTTCTCAGGTTCCCTCTGCCTACCCTGCTATATGCGGGATACAGCGAAAAGCTAAAAAAAATCGCTATTAGATTTACTTTAGCTTTCTTGTTATATGATTATTACTTTATTGAAAAACGTGTGTTTATTTCTCATTTCCTGTATATAATTCTAACATATTATATATAAATAAATATGTAGTTATTCTGGCCTAAATAATCCTTAATATCGGTAATATTTTATTCATTAATGGGAAGAATCTTTTTTTTTATCTTCATGCTTTATCCCGCACATTGCAGGGAAGGCAGAGGGAGCCAGAGAACCTAGTGTCAAGACACTCCGTTCATATAAAATTATTATATTTAAATCACTTTCATTTCCTCACTTTCGTAAGACGAAGGGTAGTCACGTAACATGCAATAACTCGAAATCGAGTGGAAAGTGGGAAACTGAGTTTTAATACTTTTTCTCTTTGACTACCCTCCTATGGAATAAAAGGGTGTAATTGAAAACAAAAAATGGAAGACGATTCGAACCCAAAACTGCTTCTCGCATCAAAAGCTTATAAGGCTCTTTTTTTTAACTTCATGCTGTAACCCGCATATAGCAGGGTAGGCACCGGGAACTAGAGAACTTAGTGTTAAGACACTCCATTCTCTTTCAACAATTCCGTTCCCCACTTTCCGCCGAATTGAGGCATTGCGTGTTGAGTGGCGGAACTCAACGCCGCGCTTTGTAAGGCTTTGTAAGGCTTTGTAAGGCTCTATAATATTTATAATAACAAAGGCGAACGATATTTGATCGTCACATATTAATTATCAAGAACATGAGACGTTAGTATAGTGTAAGAGAACCTTCCTCAAAGCATTTCAGCTTTTCAACTATGAAGAGGAATACGGACAAGAGCACAATGTTCAGATAAATTCTGCAATAAATATTTTGCTTTATATGAGTAAAGTATAATTAAATTTAATTTTGAGCCTCTGTAAGCGCGACAGGTTGTAGGTTCGATTTCTTCTCCAGTTTATAATAACATTAAATATTTATAATAATTAATATTTAGTATCTTGATTTCCTCGCTCTGGTAACGAGATAAAGCGCAGCGTTGAGTTCCGCCATTCAGCACGCAAGGCCTTAATTTGGCGGAAAGTGGGAAACGGTAATGTTAAAAGAGAACGGAATGTTTTAACACTAGGTTTTCTGGTTCCTTTTGCCTACCCTGCTATGTACGGTATACAGCATGGGTTCGATTTCCATGCCAGGAAATGAAAATATTGAATAATGCTTCGCATTTCTATTTCTTCGAGTTGGTGACAAGGCAAAGCGCGGTATTGAATTCCACCATTCAGCACGCGATGTCTCAATTCGGCGGAAAGTGAGGAACAGAAATGTTAAAAGGGAACACTAGGTTTTCTGCTTCCTTTTTTCTACCCTGCAATGTGCAGGATACAGCGTGAAACAAGAAAAGAATACTACAGTAAATAATACATACATACATACATAACTTCACGCTGTACCCCGCATATAGCAGGGTTGGCAGAGGGAACCTAGTGTTAAGACACTCCGTTCCCATTTCCCGCCGAATTGAGGAATTGCGTGCGGAGTGGCGGAACTCAACGCCGCGCTTTGCGTAGCTACCAAACCCAGGAAACGAAAAATTCTATTTCCTGGAGTGGGAATTGACCCCACAACCTGTCGTGTAAGTAATAAAATTATATAAATATGGCTACTCCCCTTACCGGTTTCAACAGGTAAAGCTTTACGAGTACATAGTAAAAATCATCGTATCTCAAGATATTTTCCCATTTTTTTGGGAGAACCATAAAGATAAAAAAGACAGTGAAGGATTTTAAAAGTGTCATCTTTAAGAATAATTTTTTATCTAAAAATGTGGTGTAAAATAAAAAAATTGTAACAAAAAGTGTTATTTCATCAAACCGAAAGCCTTAAAAAAAGAGATTTCCCACTTAAACAAATTACCTTACTTTACTAACACCCGATGGCGATAACGCATACCCTCTTTATTCGCACTTGGATAATCTCGAACATAATAAATCTTGTCCCTTTCCGCTCTGGCGATGACAAATTATTAAAATTTGCAACTTAAATTAGACTCTATGATTGAAGGAATAAAGTTCAAATTAATTTCTTTCTGGAAGCAGAATCAGCTAATTTTTTTCTTTGTGAACCCTAAAAATGTAATTTCATGGTCACAGTCGATAGCAGATGTTTGCTGACTTTGTTAGTTAAGTTGTATTTTGTATTTACTTTTTCATAGTGTGTTTTTTTCCTATCTATTTATCCCGCATATAGCAGGGTAGGCAGAGGGAACCTAGTGTTAAGACTCTTCGTTTTCCATTTTCCGCCGAATTGAGGCATTGCGTGTTGAGTGGCGGAACTCAACGCCGCGCTTTGCCTTGTTACGAAACCCAAGAAATGAAAATACTAAATTTTACATTTCCTGAAGTGGGAATCGAACCCACAACTTGTCGCATTTACAATCGCACGCTTGTGCCTCTGCGCCACGACAGGCGTTATTGTACGTATTTTTTTATATTTATCTTAATTTGTAAATAGAATTCTGTTCTTAGTTTACTGTAAATTCATGTGATGAATTCCATTTCAAAATCCATTTTTTACCTGAACAGTATATTTTCAATTTTTTTTGTTTTTGTCATTTATTTATCCTGTAAATAAAATAATATTTAATGTCTATTAATATTTACTAGTGTCCCCGTTGACGCGTTAACAACACGTTGTCTTTAGTAAAGTATATGTCAGCCCCTCAGTGAAACACCTCGTGAAAAGAGATCCGCAAAGTTTTTGCTTCCTCACGTATTTTTACCATATATATATATATATATATATATATATATAGAGCAGTATATATATATATATAAGTATATATATATACAAAGCAAAGAGTATTTATATATATATATATATATATATATAGAGCATATATATATATATATATATATACATATATAATTTCCCTATAAATATGCCCTCTCGCTGCTGCTGATTAACCTCGGTGTAACAATTCAGACGATAGTTTATGAATCTTAGTTTCAAAATCGATTAAGTTGCTCTTGACTACACCAAACCGTTCAACTTTACCTTCATACAAGCTTAGATCCGATACAAATGTTGTTAAAATGTTATGTACGTGACTAAAGTTCATTTTGTAGATATATTTCTTTGTTTTTCGTCTTCATGTTTACATGGCCACCTCTGACAAATCCAAACTTAGACACTCTGTTCTACTCTTTTCCACTTGATATACGAGTACAGTGTTCAGTGCTGAAACTGGGAACAAGGCTGTATATAGCACACCCTTGAAAGTACCGTACAGTAGACCGCAGTAGTACCGCCATTGTGGTGAAGTCGGACAGAAGGTCAAATACGTTCCATGGTGGTGAATGGACTGTATTTAATTTAAAAATAATTATTGAAATTATTATTATTTTCTCTTACTCTGGTAAGGAAGCGCCGTGCTAAGCGGATGTCTTGATTTCGAACGAAAATTAAAGAACGACATACCCTTGACATTAAGTTCTGTATGACTACTGTATAGAAAACGTGAAGCTGTTAGCTTCGATATATTTCAAGAAATCTTCTTTTTAGTTTACTATGAAACGTAAAATTCTGTGTTTTCGAAATTCCAGCAGGCTTCTGGAAATCGTCTATAAATGGTTTCCCATACCCTCAGGGAACCTAAGATGTAATTAAACTCAGCTTTATAGCCAGTGCAATTTCTTGGCTATGCGTTGTCTGTCAATCACTCAGTAATGTAAAAAGTTATATATATATATATAGATTTCAATGTTTTCTTTTACTCCATTTTAATTTATTCAAAATTTCTTAGTAAATTTTCGTTAAAAATGAACAAATTAATGGTAAAATATGCCATAAATTTAGAATAAAGGTGACATAATATAATTATGTTTGGAAAAAATGTGGAAAGCATTTCCAATAAAATAGGATTTTTCCTTAAAGTGCTATGTAAATACCATTAATTTTCTTAAGACGTGACGTTTTGACGTACTTGCATAATAACTGTACGTGATAGTTTTGGGTTCGATTCTCACTCGGGGGGATAAATATATTTAGATCATTTTAACTTCTCCGCTCTGGCAAGACAAAACGCGGGGTTCAGATCGCAATATTCTGAACGTAGACGGAAAACGTTCCGTTCAAGGGAAGTGGCAAAGAGTGAAAGTTTTATATATTTTTTGCAATTCCTAATTTTTGTCGACTCTGTCCTTTTTTGGGTGTCAAAATTTTTGTCAAGTTTGTTTCTTTGCAACATCAAATGTCTGTCGAGCTTATATTTTGCATTCCTTAGTTTTTGTCGTTTTTGCTTGTTTTTGTTAAGCTTGTTTTTTTTTGAACCTCACATTTTTATCGGGTTTTTTCTGCAATCCTGAATTTATTTATTGTAAAATTTTCTTGCAATCCCCAATTTTTATCGACCTTCTGGTTTTTTTGGCATCCGAATTTTTGTCGAGCACGTTTATTTTAGACCCTCCTAAATCTCGCAAATCATTAGTTTATCATAATGAGCCTGATAGTAAATCCGCTTCTAATTTATTTATTTGTATTTTTTATTGTACTTAAAATACATGAGAAAAAGTAAATACATTTTTTAGTTTACAAAGGTGGACTTATCCCTGAAAGAGATTTCTTCCAGTCAACTTGTGGAAGTGGATGAGTATGTTACAGGCAGGATTAAAGTACAAAAAAGAAAAAAAAAGCAAACAATAATAAATATATAATATACCATACCTACATACAAATATATTAAATAAATAAAAAAAAATATTAAAAAAAAATTGAATGAAATTCAATAAAAATGAATTATTGTAAGTTACAAAAGATAAGCTGATAAGAATCGAGTTATATGGACTCTTCGTCACTGGAACAGAGTGTCTTGAGACTAAGTTCCCTTGCCCTAGTATGTAGAACAAAGCGTGAAACCGAATAAGAAATACGAATGAATATGTAAAATACTTTAAAAAGCACCGTACTTTTCCATAAAGCCCTACTTAAATATCATTTCATATACATTTTTATATGAGAAAGCTGTTTAAAACAGAGCTTATTGGGGTCTTAAGTAAATATTGTATATCTTTTAATACATTTTCTGTTCTCGCCTCGCGCATTACTGTTCTCTTTTCTAAGTATTTTACTTATTAAGGAGCTTACCATTGGCTTTATTTATATGTAACATAGTATATATATAGTAGGTTCGAATCCCATTTGGTAGAATTTTTCAAATTTTAAATAGAAATATTTTCTCTTACTAGATGAATAATTTAGGTCTTCTCAGCAATCTATTCAAAGAGCAACTTAATGCTTTGTCAAAGCTAAACTTTGCATAGTTAGTATGGAAAGTAAAAAAAAATGAAAATAAATTCCTCTGGGAATCGAATCCACAACTAATCGTGTTTACAGTCATGTCGATGGACATTGAAAAATCCATTACAGATAATAAAAATGTATGAATGTATACTTACTTACTTAAATACGTTTACGTATACTCTTTTTGTTTTAACTAGCTTTTTTAACTAACTTCAAACAAGGACCTCCTCTCAAATATTTTTGAGTTACCGCATAACTTTTTACTGGGTGAAACAGTTTTGATGATTTTTTTTGTATTTGATAGCTAGCTACAATAATTTATTACTGATCCCATTATCGCATCCCATTTAAATTTAGTTCAGATCTGACAACTTTTTTTCTTTTTATCTTCACGCTGTATCCCGCACATAGCAGGTTAGGCAGAGGGAACCTGAGAACCTAGTGTTAAGACACTCCGTTCCCCACTTTCCACCGCATTAAGGCATGGAGTGCTCAGCGGCGGAACTCAACGCCGCGCTTTACCTTGTTACCAAACCCAAAAAATGAAAATACAAAACTTTTACATTTCCTGGAGTGGAAATCGAATCCACAACCGGTCGCGTTTGCAGTCACACGCTTGTGCCTCTTTTTTTCATAAAAAAATTTCATTAAGTAAAGAACGTATTAATTCAATTAAATAATATATTCGTACTTACGTATAATTGATATAAACCTTCTCGTGTAATAGTCAATTGGGCTCATTCACTTGACCTTAAGCGAGCTAAACACTGCCCTTGGTGTTGATTCGGTAAGCCTAATGCTCCCGCTTCTACGTTAATTTCATTTGTTTTTACGACTTGAATATATTTTCTTTTACTGTAATAAAATAGTATGGGATTTTTTATTTGGGAATTGGATTATTTTCTTCTATTTTTTAGAGAGTGGGGTAGTGTATGACTTTAAATGTGAGTTGTAGGTTCGATTTCCATTCAGAGGATATATTATATTAAAATATTTTTTATAACGCCTGTCGTGGCGCAGAGGCACAAGCATGCAACTGTAAACGCGACAGGTTGTGGGTTCGATTCCCACTCCAGGAAATATAAAATTTAGTATTTTCATTTCTTGGGCTTGGTAACAAGACAAAGCGCGGCGTTGAATTCCGTCACTTAACTCGCAATGCCTCAATTCGGAGGAAAGTGGGAAATGGAATTGTCGAAAAAGAATGGATTGTCTTAGCACTAGGTTCTCTGGTTCCCTCTGCCTACCCCGCTATATGCGGGATACAGCGTGAAGTTAAAAAAAAATATATATTTTTTCCTTTTTTTTATTTCGCTCTGGCAAGACAAACTGCGGCGTAGAGTTTTGCCACTTAGCAATGTTTCGATTTTGAGCCTGAAAGTGGAGAACGGAGTGTGTTGACACTAGATCTCCTCTAAGTACCCTGCTATGCAGGCTAAAACGTGATGCTAAATATCACAAAACTATTTTAGAGAATCTAATAAATGACTACCAACTTGCGCTAATTAACTAACGTCGTATGTGTCTTAAGCTATTTCTAGTATTGATATATATAAAATGAGAAGTTACATGTTTCATTTTTTGAACGTCGAATAATTTACCACCAGTTCACTAAACTCCTCCGCCTCAGGCCTGAGAAGAACCGGCGCAAGAAACTCAGCGGGACTTTTGTTTTCCATTCGTCAATGCTTTACAATTATTCATTAGTGACAATGGTACCTTTGTAAATGATAATGGACTGGAGCGAGCATTTCATTCCCAAGGCGAGGGAAGGTGTCATCATTTATAAAATTATACCCAAATTCAATTCATTGCATGTTAATTGGCGAAAATAGTTCAAAAAAATATAAATAAATATCATTATTCCTCAAGCGGGAATCGAACTTTAAACCAATTGCATTTACAGTCAGTCACTGTCTCACTATGCCACGGTGGTCTCTACAAATTACCTCATATAAAAGAAAATACGTCATGAAAAGTAACTTTTCGGGGAATTAAGTTAATCTTATTTATAGTTCCTGAAACATATACGACTAAGAGATACTGTTTGTAACTTCTTGATATTGATATTTTTCTACCTTCTTTTGCATTTAGTGACCTCATTTTTCAGCAACTGACTATAAATGCGAATGGTTGTGGGTTCGAATTCACACTTGGGGGAGTGATTGTGTTTAAATTATTAACCGACTTAAAAAAATAGTACGAAGACTTTATTTTTTATGTGTGTTACCGCATATCCTTTTACTGGATTAACAAATTTTGATGATCCTTTTTTTGTATAATAGCTAGTGCTTTTGTGTGGTTCCATTTTTAATTATTTAGGGGATTTTCTTGAAGTAGGTTTCTTGTTTCGTTAAATCTTATATACTTTAATTTTCTTTTAGTTTCTTTTTTTTTACTGCACGCTGTGTCCCGCATATAGAAGGGTAGGCAGAGGGAACCAGAGAAACTAGTGTTAAGACACTCCATTCCCCTCTTTCCGCCGAATTGACGCATTGCGTGTTTAGTAGCGGAACTCAACGCCGTATACGTACTACTTTAATTTCTTCTCTCTAGTAAGACAAACGTGTCATCGAGTTTCACCGTTCAATACGTAATGTATCGATTGACGGAAAGCAAAGAATAGAGTGTCTTGACACTATTTCCTCTGACGTTATGCAAGAATAACGTAACTTAATTTCCCTTTCTCATTTCCCTTCAGTTAGGTTGCCTGGAAGAGATCACTTTTAGTGATAAGGCCGACTTGTGCATTTGTTATATTATTTTAAATTTTCTTTATGTATCATTTCAAGTGTGCAAAAAAAGGTTTTTCTATCTATCTATCTATCTAATACAGCAGTCTCTTTGAAGAACAGAATGAGGAAACGTAAATATTTTTTAAAATAAACACCGTTCAGTGTTTTCTTGTGGTATCGCTCGTAATTCATCACTCGTCCATTCGTTTTCCTCATTTCCCCCATTTAGGGCCATTGTGTGTTAAGTGGTGAAACTTTATTCTGTACTTTATTTGAGTGTTTCCTAAACCAAAGTAATTTATATTGTAAAAAAATCAACTGCTTTTTTTCCCGTACGAGACAAAGGTTAGGTTTATAGAACTTTATTATCGGCTAAGACAATTGTCACTTATACGATAACATGGTTAACTTAACTATCTAATACACATCAGTACTGATAGTTTTTTTTTTTTTTTATGGATAACGGATGGCAAACGAGCAGAAGGACCACCTGATGGTAAGTGGATACCTTCGCCCATGAACATCTACAACACCAGAGATGTTGTAGATGCGTTGCCAACCTAGAGGATACAGATGGAAGAGGAGGACAATGTAGTATTCCGTTCTCGGAACCACCACATTTTGGGGAAAGGATGGGTGGGAATGGGAAAACCTGGCTTACATGCCATCGAACCGGAACACATCATAAGATATTTGGCGGTTCGTCTTTGACATGATAGTGGTCGCGAGCCAGACGGAGGACGAACCTCCTACCACCAAACAAAAGTTTTACAAAGTAGTTACATTTGTGCGGAAGCAATATTTAAAATAAAATAAAATAATGCGTAGAGGTTTAGTGTTAAGACACTCTGTTCTCTAGTTTCGGTTTGTTTGAGATATTGAGTGTTGTGGCGGAACTTAAGGCCGGAAAAATAAAAAAAAAATTTTTTTGCTAGAGTGGGGTTCGAACCTACAACCTTATCGTACACCTACACTACAAGTATCAAAATCATATTAAAACATAGTATGAATGACGATTTTACTGGATATTTATATTTTCTTTCCAAATTAAATATTTTTTTATAAATTATGTGTTTTATTTGATGTAAAAAAGCAGCTTTATGCTTTATTTAAGATAGTAGGGTAGTCAGAGAGAACGTAGTGCCAAGACACTCCGTACACCGATATCCGTCCGAATTTAAGACATTGTGTATTATGTGGCGGAACTCAACGCCGTGCTTTGTATTGCCAGAGCGGTAATATGAAAATAATTTAAATATAATTATTCATCTCAAAATAGAGTGTTTTAACACTAGATTCTCAGGTTCCCTACCCTGCGATACATAAGAAAATAATAATAATCATTTCCTCGAGAGGGAATCGAACCGACAACCAAACGAAATTATAGTTAGATGCAGTCCCAATCCGCTATAATAGTCTGAATTATTTATTCCTTTGTATAAATATTGGATATTCTGATGTATAAACTATATGACCGTAAAATTTCATTTAGATAGGTTCAGTAATTTTTGCGTGAAAGAGTTACAAAACCCCATTCATAAATTCATATTTATAATATATATATAAAAAAATATTTATCGCCATAGTAAATTTTAACAAGTGTTATCTCAAAATGAATCTTGTTATTAGTAAAAATGTGTGTTTCAAGTAAAAAACATCGAATGGTAACAATATAAGGTCACGCCAAGGGCATGGCGTGCGAGGTCAACGCTTGTTCCTGTTGACTATTTCAGTAGTATTACTATAAATAGGCATTGTAGTATGTAGTTGTATAAATATTGGCCTTTTTAAGATAAATGAAGTTCTTTTTTTCAACTTCACGAGACTATCTAGTGTCAAGACACTCCGTTGTCCAGTGCTTGTTAAAATTCGAGACATTGCGTGTTAAGTGGCGGAATTTAACACCACGTTTTGTCTTACCAAGGTAGCAAATTAAAATAATTTAAACAATAATTTCCTTGAATTAATAATCGAACATACAACTAATAGTCCTTAAGTTAGTCACTGTTCCACTGCGCCATGATGTTCTCAGATGGCAGTTTTTTAAATTATAATATGAAGAAATTAATTATTCATATATTTTTTTTAAGCCATCATAGCGCAGTGGATGTCGTATTATTGTAAACGTCATGGTTATAGGCTCGATTGCCACTGAGGGGTTTTTTTAATTATCACTATTTTTGTTGTAGTACGGTAGAGCGAGTTGTTAAAATCCACGATTCAACACACTGTATCTTGAATTCAAACAGAAAGTGGAGAACGGAGTATCTTAACATTAGCTTCTCTCTGCTTACCCTACTATGTATAAAGCAAAATGATACAAGAAAACATGGTTAGTATTTTCTTTTTTTTAAGTCATTATAATGCAATTTATTTGAAAAGTTTCGTGTTTGTAGCTTAAAAAAAGTAATAAAGTGAAGAGTGAGGTTCTGCCAAGGTCCATACTAAATAAAGCGAAGAGCATAATCTATATATATATATATATATGAGTCATATGAGTGATATGATATATGATACAGATGAAACTACTGGCCATAGAAAGTTAAAGTTTGACATGTAGACCCCTAGAGGAGTGTAAGAGAGCACTACGAGAGAATTTCGGAAAATTGTTACGGAAGTTGGACAACGTGAAATTACCAAACACAAGAAATGAAAATACTAACATTTCCTGGAGTGGGAATCGAACCCACAATCTATTGCGTTTACAGTCGCACGCTTGTGCCTCTGCGCCACGAATTCTACATTTGCATTTTCAGATAATATTTTGAAACCAAAGAAGCTATAAAGCCAGCCAATGAGTAATGATGACAAGAAAATACGATTTCACCGTCACGTATAAAGCGTACCTAAAACGTTCATAACTCAGAAGTTATTTTGTTAGAGTCGACTTCTTTCTGCCTTGCAGCCTTTAGTTATTACTATAATTATTATAAATATGTCACATATTAAATATATAAGTTTGTTACACTGTTAAACGCAGGTTGGACAGGTTGTGGGTTCGATTCCCACTCCAGGAAATGTAAAATTTAGTACTTTCATTTCTTGGGTTTGGTAACAAGGCAAAGCGCGGCGTTGAGTTCTACCACTCAACACGCAATGCCTCAATTCGGTGGAAAGTGAGGAACGGAATTGTTAAAAGAGAATACAGTGTCTTAACACTAAGTTTTCTGGTTCCCTCTGCCTACCCTGCTATATGCAGGTTACAGCGTGAAGTGAGAAAAAAAAAGACATTAAATATATGAATAAGTTAGTTATAGCGTTCTGGAGGCTATCATGGCGAAGACGTTACGTTCACCTTTCTGAAACCGGAACACTTCGTATTAGGTGGCGGAACTCAACGTCGCACTTTGCCTTGCCAGAGCGGAAAAATGAAAATATATTTTTTTAATATAATCATAACGCCTGTCGTAGCGCAGAGGCACACGCGACCGTAAAGCGACAGGTTGTGCGTTCAATTCCCACTCCAGGAAATGAAGTATTTTCATTTTCTGGGTTTGGTAACAAGGCAAAGCGCGGCGTTGAGTTCCGCCACTCAACACGCCATGCCTCAATGTGGCGGAAAGTGGGGAACGGATCTGTTGAAAGAGAACGGAGTGTCTTAACACTAGGTTCTCAGGTTCCCTCTGCTTACCCTGCTATATGCGGGATACAGCGTAAAGTTAATCGCATAATCGCAATCGTCATTACCCCGCTTTGGTAGCACGAAATGCGCCGTTAAGTTCCATCATTTTAAAACGCAATACCTTTGCCTTTGCCTTGTTACCAAACCCAGTAAATGAAAATAGTAACATTTCCTGGAGTGGGAATCGAACCCACAACCTGTCACGTTTACAGTCGCACGCACGTGCCTCTGCGCCACGACAGGCGAGGTAATGACAGTAATTAATTATTACTTCGAGTGGGGATCAAATCCAATACCAACCGCGGTTACCGTATACATTTGTCTCACTGCGCCACTATGACCTCAATCTGATTATTTACAACTAATTTATAAAATATACATGGAAAAAACTTTAACAACAATACTATTGTATTTACATTTTCTCAAGAGAGAAGTCTATATATATGTACGGCTGATACAATTGAGCAACGCTCAAGGGATGTTCTACGAAATTCCAAATTCTCGTGTTTTTGCCTAACAAACGTTTTCGAACATTTGTTCATTTTGTTTACAAATCTAAGTATTATCTTTGTATTGTTGCTTTTATCGTTTCGTGACTAGCTGTATTTCGTGACTTCATTTGCCAGGTCCCTTTTTTTGTTTCACGCTAGTGAAAAAGTTTTTGTTTCACGTCTAGTTTCACGCTGTATCCCGCACATAGTATGGTAGACAGAGGGAAATTGAGAATCTAGCGTTGAGACGCCTGTGATGTAGTGTTAAACGCTTGTTGTGGCGCAGAGGAACAAGCGTGCGACTGTAAACGCGATAGGTTGTGGGTTCGATTCCCACTCCAGGAAATGTAAAAGCAGTAGGAAATGTAAAATTTCTCGTGTTTTTGCCTCACAAACGTTTGGTAACGAAGGCATTTCGTTGCATTTTGTTTAGCAAATCTACACGTATTATGCTTTGTATTGTTGCTTTTATTGTTTCGTGACTAGCTGTATTGTCGTAAGACTTTATTTGCCAGTGTCTGATATTTTTCTAGCTTCACGCTGCTATCCCTGCACATAGTATGGTAGACAAAGTGAACTTGTGAACCTAATGTGTTAAGACACTTCATTCTCTTAAGATTTCCGTTTCAAACTTTCCGCTGAACTGAGGAATTGTGTGCTGTGTGGTGGTACTCAACGACGCGCTTTAACTTGTTAACAGAGCGAGTACTCTCTACGTCATGATGTCAAACCTTCTTTAAAGTACAAACCCAAATTAAATTTTTATTTCGATTTCGTAGGAATTTCAAGAAATATCTTCTCTTAGTGGTCTTCATACGCTTTTCATAGGAACCTACATATTAAGCCTGTACGTTGTCTGTCGGTCATCACTAACGCCAGCCTTTTATATATATAGGTAGATAGATATAACTTTTAGATAATATTTTAAGCTTATTTTTTTACGGCTTCATTTTTGCCGCATAGTAGAGATCCTAGTGTCAAGATACTCCGTTCTCTCCTTTTTTCGAAATCCAAACATTACGTCCTGAGTCATCGTAGTAGGGGCATTTCCCAGACTGAAAATCAAACCTAGAACTATTCGCATTAATAGTTACGTCCCAATTCCCCTCCGTCGCTAGGTAGCGTCCCGTAAGAGGCGGTTATCCTAGTAGTTTGGTGGTAGGAAGTTTGTTTTCCAACTGGCTCGCGACCACTGTCATGTCAAAGACAAACTGCCAAATGTCTTATGATGAGTTCCGGTTCGATAGCATAAGTAAGTTAAGTAAGCCAGGTTTTTTCTAATGTCGCACCCATCCTTTCCCTGGAATGTGGTGGTTCCTATGGCGGACTGTTGTGGCCACTACATTGTCTCCTCCCCCTTTCATCAGTATCCTTTAGATCGGTCACGCATCTACAACTCCTCTGGTGTTCTAGATGTCCATTGGCGAAGGTACCTTAACTTACCATCAGGTGGTCCTTCTTCTCCTTTGTCGCTTTTGATCAATTAAAAAAAATGAATTACGATGGCCTTTCATATTTATGTAGTACTTTAAAGTTAAATTATAATGGTTTCAGTAACATAATTAAGCACTAGAGTACCATGTCTATCTTTCAGACCCATCCATTCTCTAGAGTCTAGATAATACGTTCCCAGATTATAAGCTTAAAGTCATAAAGTGACTATAAAGAAATAATATTGCTTCATCCCCTCATAAAACAAAGTATATTAGATGCTATCGTAAACTTATTTTGTTTTACTATAGGCGTATGTGTAATATATAAAAAAATATATTTTAGTGGGGAACAGAATTGTTGCAAGAGAACGGAGTGTCTTAACACTAGGTTCTTAGGTTCCCTGTGTCTACCCTGCTATATGCGGGATAATGCGTGAAGTTAAAGAAAATATATATATATATATATATATATATATATTAAATAGAGTGTAGTGATTAACTTCTTCATTTTCTACTTAAAAGAAGCTTCACGCTGTATCCCGCAGAAAGCGTGAAAGGCAGAGGCAACCAGAGAATCAAGTGTTAAGACACTCTGTTCTATTTTTAACATTTTCGTTCCCCACTTCAAAGAAAACGCGCTAAAAATTACAAATATTAGTAATAACTCAAAAACTACTAGTCAGATCTTAACTAAATTTAAATGGAACCATATTACAAGCACTAAAAAAGTTATACAGATAAAAATTACAATCGAATTGATAACCTCCTCTTTTTTGAAAGTCAGTTAAGAAATTTGCTTCAGCCCGTTAAAAAGAAAGTATTAATTAGAGATGCTACTTGTATTTGTATTTGTTTTATTAAATACTATAAAATCATTTTTAAAATAATTTTTGAAAAGGATAATGTAGTGATAATTTACTCCATTGTCCAATGCTGTCTATTTTTCAGACATTGCATTGTGTGACGGAACATTATGCTGTTATTCAGGTGTATTCCTGCATAGCAGTGAAAAATTAATTACTTTGTGGCAGATCTCAACGCCGCGCTTTATCTTACTAATGTCTTAATTCTTTGTTTGCTTCATGCTATTTTTTCATAGCAGGATAGTCAAAGACAACCTAGTGTCAAGACACTCCGTTCACCGCTTTCGTCTTTTCGTTTTCGCGGCCCGCATTCGAGAGTGGAGACTTTAAAATAATTTAAACATAATCATCTCCCCGGCCCGAGATCACCTGACGTGGCACACAGGCACAAGCGTGCGACTATCAACGCGACAGGTTGTGTTCGATTCCAACTCCAGGAAATGAAAAATTCTAAATAATTTTATTCTCCTGGGTTTGGTAACAAAGCAAAGCGCGGCCTTGAGTTCTGCCACTCAGCATGCAATGCCTCAATCCGGCGGAAAGTGGGGAACGGATTTGTTGAAAGTGAACGGAGTGTCTTAACACTAGTTACTAAGGTTACCTCTGCATACCCTGCTATATGTGTAAAAATCTCCCCCAGTGGGAATCGAACCCACAACCAATGGCGTTTACAGTTATTTGCCGTCCCTGCCCCATAAAGGCCTAGTACGTATAATATTCAACTGAAATTCTACTTAAGTACCAACTCAATGCAGCGTCGAGGGAAAAGTTTTAGATATATCTCTTACACAACTTGTACGTACAGATTTACATGTTTATTCAACGAAATTTAATATGCGTATAATATATTGTTAAACGGTTGACTTCTTGGCATAATTTACTATTTAATTTTTGGTTTAGATAAAAATAATTAGAGTTTTAGAGGCCTTTTGTGGTGTGGAGGCACAAGCGTGCGACTGTAAACGCGACAGGTTGTGGGTTCGATTCCCACTCCTGAAAATATTAAATAATATTTAGTATTTTCATTTTCTCGCTCTGGTAACAAGGCTAAGCGCGGCGTTGATTCACCACTCAGCACACAACGCCTCAATTCGGCGAAAAGTGGGGTACTGAATGTTAAAAGAGAACAGAGTGTCCTAACACAATGTACTTAGGTTCCCTCTCTACCCTGCTATTTGCGGGATACAGCGTGAAGCTAAGAAAAACGGTTTAACAAAGAAAGAAAACTGACTTTAAAGTGAAATTATTACGAATAACTCAAAAACTACTTATCAGACCTTAAATAAATTATAATGATACCTCACAATAGTAACATAATAAGTTAGAGCAGATGCGAGTGTAAAACTCAACACCTGCTAAGCTTCTTGAGCAACACATCATTATCGACATAGGTACAAATGCTTTTTTGATAGTCGAAGTAAGCAGCGTCAGTTTGCCCTCCGCTATCCACTGTCGGCAGCAAATGAGCCATGTAACTTTTTTATATGGGTAAACACTTTGTATGGAAGAAAGTGCAGAAAGCCAATATATTTTTCGTAATAATTGATTACGCATTAAATTATTAAAATAAATATTACGCATAATACTTGACATACAGTTTTATATAAAGTGATATACACGTTGCTATGGCTACGTGTATTTTACGCAGCATCTGACTGTACACGCAAATGGTTGTGGGTTCGATTCCCACTCGAGGAATCATGATGAATGAAAAATGAATTAAAAAAATATATGTATTCTTTTAAGTACAATATAGGATATAATAGATTCTCTGGTTCCCTCTGCGTACCCTGCTATATGTGGGATACGGCGTGAAGTTAAAAAAAATGTTTTCTTTCTCTTATAAGATGTAGCGTGACGTTCAGTTCCGACAAATAATGCAAACGCAATGTTTTGAATTCAGATGGAAGGAGGAGAACGGAGTGTCTCGACACTACAATTTCTCTAACTACCAAGCTATGAGAGAAAAAACGTGAAGCTGTTAGTCTATTATTATTGAGGCAATTTATCGTCAAATGTAAAGAAGTCACATCTACATTTGGTAAAGGAAAATTATAGTCACGTCAATTTTTTCAAGCATACCTAAAATATGTTAATATTTTTTCATACAGAATAATTTTGGCGAATTTTGTGATTTGATTTGTTCGTTAGTATTGTACTGTAATAAAAAATATTACTTTATTCTGTTATTAACTTAACAAGTAACAGATAGAATTTCAAAAAATATAAATTGTAAAGAAATTCAAGCGTAAGTATATGAACCTACGACCTTTGAACTAACGCTCCCAAATGATCTACAGAGCTAAGCTATGCGTGTAGATTCCACTATCCTATTCTCGTTTGAAGGTTTTTTGATAGTTTTCCAAAAAATTTTTGTTTGGAAATGCTACTTATTGAATAATATTTGAATAATTTTTTTAACATGAGAACAAACTTATCATTCTATTAACTGTGCAGGGTCCTTCTCAATGCGAAATAAGGAACTTAGAGTAGTTCTAGGTATTTGCGTCCAAATGCTTTTCAAAGTCAAAAAATTACGACGCAAGGCTTATAACCTTGGGCTCCTTTAGAATGAGACCCGCGAATGGGACTCGCGAATAGGACCCACGACTGAGACAGTGAAGGTGAGCATTATAAAGGGGCCCCTTAAGCCTATAAGCCTTGGATCACTATTGAAAGGGGCCTCTTAAAATGCACATTAAGTCTTCTACTGTCTAAGCTCCTCTTTCTACCTACTAGAAAATTCCTTCAAAATTTACTGTTTATATAAGATTTACATATTTCGTATCAAAATATCATGTCCTCGTATAGTACAGTATGAGATATAAATTTGGTATTGAAAATTCTTGAATAGCATTCGTTATAAGCAGATGTGACATTCTATGAATATATGTCACTTTATTTGCAAAAATTAGGAAAATATTTATTTGAGACCAGTTGCTACCTGTAACTTTTTTGACGTAGACCCCTTACCCTTTCCATACTAATTCTACTTCGACCACTTTCATTGAATATGGGACCTAATACCATACGGCTTTTACCATGGCATATATTCATTTTCCCCCGAGCGGAGACCGAATTATTAACCATCGCGATTACAGTCAGACTCTGTTCACAAAAAGAACTTATTTCTAATAGTTCAGCTGAACAATTATGGTTCTTCATAAGATGTTCCAGAGTTCTTTAATTTTAATTTATTTTTTTAGTTTCACGCTGTATCCCACATATAGCAGAGAAGAAACGAGGAATCAGAGAACCTAGTGTCAAGACACTCCGTTCTCTTAAAATTTTCGTTTCCTACTTTTCGTCGAATTGAGACATTGCGTGCTGAGTAACGGAACTGAATGCCGCGCTTTGCTTTGTTATTAAACCCAGGAAATGAAAATACTAAACTTTTACATTTCCTAGAGTGGGAATCGAACCCACAACCTGTCGCAACATATTTAGTTTTATAACAATTTTTATTCATTAAGATCACTTGCAAGCCAGTTCAGGCAAGTATTATCCAGTCATATTACATATACTAGTATAGTATATATAGATAGGAGACACACAATAGGTCTCTAGAATAAAGCCGCTTCATTTCTTCTTGTATTATTCCTTTTGTGTATTGTATTATTTGGGTATTGTGACTGTTTTGTATTATTACACTAGTAGAGGCTATTTGTGTAGCAGGTTCTAATCCTGTTTGAATTTTGCTGAATTGAAAAAACAAAAAAAAAAAATTTCAAATATAATACAAAAGCATTTTATTTAACTTACTTTTAAAAAAAAGTAAGTTTTTTTGATAGCTTAAAGTGTTGATCACACACTTAGGAAACAAAAAACAGTTTTAGAACAACTAACAAGAAAAATAAGTTGTAACAGTGTTAAAGAATTTCGACATAATGGATAAGAACGCATAGCTTAGCGGTCCGAGCGCTTGGACGATTTCAAAGAGGCGCGGGTTCGAGTCACTCTGCGTTAAATTTACACGTTTCTAAAAAAAGAAACAAAAGTACTCGTCAGATCTTAACTAAATTTAATTGGGACCACTTTTATAATATATATATATATATATATATAAAGAGTATATATATATATAGACATATATATATATATATATATATATATATATATATATACAACTTCACGCTGTATCCAGTAGCGGGTAGGCAGCAGAGGAACCAGAGAATCATAACTATGACACCTACTTATCACCCGGATCATCCAATAGAGGTACTCATAAAATATATGAACCAATCACACTGATTCATACTGAACCCAGAAATGAAATAATATTCATGTAATGAACCCACAACCTATCGTGCTTACAGCTCGCACGCTTGTGCCTCTGCGCCACGACAGGCGTTTATAAAATATAATTTAAAATAAAAATCATCGAATTGTTTCATTCAGTAAAGTTACGCGGTAATACACATAAAAAAAAAAAAACAGTACGTATTGTTGAACGTCCTCCTTTTTTGAAGTTAAAAAATATATTCACAACTCAAAAAATATTATGAATACTTAGAAAAAATAACGAAGAAGTGCATGGAAATGAGGAAAAAAGTATCATGAAAAACGTTGATTTGAGGTCAATCAGTGAAATCGTGTTACATTACGGTGAACAATCTCGAGATTGTGTCAGACAAGCTGTTGTATTTATGTTTGCGAAAAGCAAGTAATATTTTAATATATATTATAAAAGGAACTTCACTCTTTATTCCGCATAGTCAATGAGAACCTAGTGTCAAGACACTCCGTATTCCGCCCGATTTTGAGACATGGTGATTTGATTGGCGGAATTTCACCACGCTTTATATTACTACTAGAGCGGAAAGTGCAAAAAAGAACCAAAATATTATCACATCTGACTGGGTATTGAAACCTCCACAACCAACCATACAGTCAGAAAATGTTCCATATAGTAAGATAATCAGCGTTAAACCTAGTTTTCTGCCTGAATTCAAGATACGATATGTTAAATTGAAACTTAGCGACGCGTTTAATCTTCCCAGAACTACAATGGCGCTAAGTACATAAACGTTACTAAAATTTTAACAAAAAAAAATAAAAATAAATAAAATACACTAAGAAGTACAATTATTACGAATAACCCCAAAACTACTCGTCCAATCTTAGCTAAATCTAAATTTATTCATCAGAAGCAACTAGCTATCATATAAAAAAGAGAGATCAAAATTGGTTTAACCAGTAAAAACTCTCTATTAACTCTCTCTCTCTCTCTCAACAATTCCGTTCCCCACTTTCCGCCGAATTAAGGCATTGCGTGTTGAGTGGCGGAACTCAACGCCGCGCTTTTTGCCTTGTTAGCCAACCCAAGAAATGAAAATACTAAATTTTACATTTCCCGAAGTGGGAATCGAACCCACAACCTGTCACGTTTACAGTCACACGCTTGTGCCTTTACGCAACGTCAGGCGTTAAGCTTATTCTAACTTATACTTACACATAAAAAAATAAAGTTGAATTGGGAACCTCCTCCCTTTTCGATATCGGTAAAAAATCGAACCTACTATCTACTTACCTTACAGAATTTAACTTAAGCTTTATATTTTTAGTAGAGATCTAGAACCATTATTTATAACTAGCGCAAACTTTATTAATACCCGGCCAAAGGAAAATACTTTGAACATCTGCTACAACATATCGAAGTTTACTGCTTCCTAAGTGAAATTTCGTTCTACATTTTTGTGTTCATACTATAGTTGTGAGCTTTACGATTATTATGATATTATTTTTCTTTTGCTTTACGTCTGTTTAGTAACATTGTGATTGGTATTGCGGAACTCAACGCTGCGCTTTGTCTTACCATTATTGCATAATCACTTCCCTTAGTGAAGATCGAATCTGCAATCATTTTTATTTATAGTCAGGCAGAACCTGTCTTTCTATAAATCTTTTTTTATAACTTTGCGTATGGATAAGCGGAATTTAACACCGCGCTTTATTTTAACATTTCCTCTTAATCATTTACCTAAGTGACAATAGAATCCACAACCTTCCGTGTTTTAAGACGAATGCTGACCCACTGCGCCACGATTGCTTCCAAAAGAGAACACCGGAGAGAATCAGAGAATCTAGTATTAAGACGTAGGCACTTAACACTAGGTTCTCAGGTCCACCTCTGCCTGCCTCTGCTATGCAGAATACAGCGTGAAGCTAAATATATATATATATATATATATATATATATATATATATATATATATATATATATATGCATATACTCTGCTACTGCTACTATATATATATATATATATATATATATATATATATCTCATAAGCAGGAGGAGCTGGAATGTACTCGTGAGACGTCGGGTCCAGTGTGTGTACCGAAACACGCTGGAAAGGCAATAAAAGTCCGGCGTAACATCAGGGACAAGGGTTACCAGCTTATATACACTGGGTCGCCCTCGAATTGCAAGACCGGTGTGGCGGTAGTGCTCTCTGAAGAGCTTCAGGTGGTCTCCTCGAAGTCGACCGTCGCTGCGATCGCTTGATGCGGGTGAAGGTGCGATTGAGGTGTCATCCACCAGCGATCAGCGCCTATGCCTCAGGCGGGTTGTAGTGGCGCCGAAAAGGAGTCATTCTGGGAACAGTTTGAAGGGGTGCTACGCGCCATACCATCTACAGAGGGTAATCACCAGTTGGTGGGGGTTTAAACGGCCACGTGGGTAGGGCTGGGGGGACACGTATGAGGCGCGTGTTCACGGTGGTTTTAGTTATGGTCGTCGCAATGCAGAGGAGGAGAAAGTGTTTTTCTGAGAACCTGTATTGCGTCTGACTTGGCCATCGTGAACACGTTCTTCCAAGGAGTTCCCAGCACCTTATCACGTATAAGAGCGGGTCCCACTCAACTCAAATAGATTATCTCTGCTGACCAGACGGTGTCATATAGGCAAGGTCACTAACTGTAAGGTCATTCCTGGTGAAAGCCTAACGGCCCAACATCGTCTTCTTGTCATGGACTATGTCACGTTACTCCGAAAAAGAAAGTTGCCGAAACGTGACCCTAGGATCAAGTGGTGGTTGTTGGATGGGCCGATGCAGACCGACTTTCTGGCAGAAGTAGCAATACGTAACTTTTTTTTTTTTTTTTTTTTTTTTTTTTTTTTTTTTTTTTTTTTTTTTTTTTTTTTTTTTTTTTTATATTTATATATATAATTATTAATTGCATTGAAGGAGAGCAGAGTGATTTTGTATTTTATATGTAGATATAAGGAAAATAGCATTTAAAGAAGCAATTTTGCCGATAAATTGTCAGAAGAAAGTTTTTATTATCAGTATTCCTTTATGTAATGCAAATGATACTTGAATATTCTCATAGCGTATCAAATTTCGATGAAATAAAAGAGGAAATTACACGCACGGTGAAAGTTGAAGTTATTTATGTCATAGTTAGAAAAGAAATAAGGTGTTGTGGTTCAGTGAGACAGCGTGTGTAAAGGCGATTAGTTGTTGGTTTGATTCCCACTCTGGGAAAATAATTATATTAATATTATTTTCATTTCTTCGCTCTGGTAAGACAAGGTACAATCTAGAGCCACACATGCAATGTCTCGATTTCAGGCTGATTTGTACGGAACGGAGTGTATTTACACTAGGTTCTTTCTAAATATGATGCTAGAATGTCGTGAAGCTTTCTTTAGAAAGTAAGAAAATATATATGGATAAAGAACCAACGGTAATTTTGTTTTGTTTTCGAAGTTCTATTATTATTTCTTTAAGAAAAGAAATTATCAGGTCAGAGCTTAAACTTGATTTAAAATTACAATTGAAAAAAAGTCTCAGTTGTTGTCAACCGTACCTGTAATTATTTTTGTCTTTCGCATATTACAAATAGGCAGAAAAAACAATTACAAACATTTGGGTGTTCAATATAACACTCACTGTCCTTTCCACGAAATAAGGAAAATACAAATAAAATTATAACAATACAAGCCCTTAAGCCTACACTTGGGTCGCAAGTGTCAGGTAAGTCTAATCTCAATTTATTAATATTTAATATAAAAAAATTAGAGACCAGTCTTGGCGTAGATACACAAGCGTGCGAGTGTAAACGTGACAGGTTGTGGGTTCGATTCCCACTCCAGGAAATGAAGTATTTTCATTTTCTGGGTTTGGTAACAAGGCAAAGCGCGGCGTTCCGCCACTCAACACGCAATGCCTCACTCTGGCGGAAAGTGGCTAAAGAATTTGTTGAAAGAGAATGGAGTGTCTTAACACTAGGTTCTCAGGTTCCCTCTGCCTACCCTGCTATATGCGTGAAGTTCAAAAAAAAATTAAAATAAATTTGTAGGTGTAATATATATAAATGAAAATATACTAAATACCTTATAATTATATATAATAGTTCCTTACACCTCCTTTTTAGAAATCGGTAAAAATCGACATAATCATTTTACTAACAAACGTATGTTACAAGTATATATGCCAAATCTGAAGCTAACGCCCATTTACATCGTCCAATGAGCACTCAATCTAATGCTTGCCTTACACTTGATTGATTCTGTATTAGTTCTCTATATAGAAAGGTCACTTTGTGCTGTTAATAAGATATAAAAGCTATTGGTGGTGGCAAGTGACATATGTCAAATAGTATTTTGCCCGTAGATATATACTGTGTGATTGTAATTGATTGTGGGTTCGGTTCCCGGGCTTCTAGATTAATACTGTAAAGCAGAGAGAGGCTAGTGTGCAGATACTCCGTTCGTCTCTTTCCGCTGGAATTCGTGACACTGCTTATGGATATATGATTAATAAAATTAGTTCTTTTTTTTAAGTTCACACTGTATCCCACATATAGCAGGCTAGGCAGAGGCAACCTGAGAACCTAGTGGTAAGACACTCTGTTCTTTTTCAACAATTCCGTTCCCCACTTTCCGCCAGATTGAGGCATTGCGTGCTGAGTGGTGGGACTCAACGCCGCGCTTTGCTGTTACCAAACCAAGAAAATGAAAATACTTCATTTCCTGGAGTGGGAATCGTACCCACAACCTGTAGCGTTTACAGTTGCACACTTGTGCCTCTGCGCCACGACATGCGTCATAATAAAATTAGTGATAGCAAAATTATGGTGTTGGCCATTGGCGTTGAGTTCCGTCACTCAGCACGCAATGCCTCTATTCGGCGGAAAGTGGGGAACGGAGTGTCTTAGCAGTGGGTTCCCTCTGCCTAATCTGCTAACATATATGCGGGATACAGCGTGAAGCTGTATGTTTGCTGCATGTATGTAAATGGCAGATAAATATAACTAAACCATAAACTCTTATTATCCTTTCCTAATAATATTAAACTGAATAATTTCTCTCTTAACGTATATTAGAAAACCAACTTACGAATACCTCAAAAACTACGTCAGAACTTAGCAAAACTTAACTGGAACCACATCAAAAATACTAGCTATCATATAAAAAAAGAACCATCAAAATTGGTTCACCCACTAAAAAGTTATGCGGTAACACATAAAAAAATTAATCGAATTGAGAACCTCATTTTTTTGAAGTCAGTTAATAAACAAAAGGAAGTACATAAATTGAATTGAATGGAAAAACAACGTTAATACCTCATAAATAATTTAAATTAGGTGTTAAAGTTAAAAAAAGATTTCAAAGAGCTTTCGGTCAATAAAGCTTAAGAATTACAAATGCCTTTTTATTTTTTCTTAAGAGTGTAACGAAGAACAAATAATGTTAGGACACTCCGTTCTTCTCTTTATACCCATTTCCATAGACATTACGTTGTAAATGTCGGAACTCAACGCTGACTAGCCAGAGATTCCGCTCTGACACATGAAAGCAATGTATTTATTGTCTTCATATGGGAATCGAACCCACAGCTAATAGTATTTACATAAGATTCTTTCCCACTGCGCCACTATGGACTCCAAACAAATAATTTAGGAAAAATCAGTTTCATGCTTTATCCCGCATAGCAGGGTAGTGAGAGACACCCTAGTGTTAAAACATTCCGTTTGACGCTTTCCCCCTGAATTCAAAACATTGCGTGTTAAGTAACGTAACTCAGCGCAGTGCGTTTTTGACCAACCAGAGTGGAGAAATGAAAATAATTTAAATATTATAATTCACCGAGTGGAAATCGAACCCATAACCAATTGTGTTTCCAGTCTAATAACTTTCAGGCCACGATGGTCTCTAAGCAAGTAATTTAATTATGGCATATTATCATAATTATCAAATTAATTATAATTCTATATGCAATATTCAGATATTATAATCGGAATGCTTTCGTAATGTAGTTTATACGTAACTAAGTTACGAGAATATGTGTATTAATATACCAGGCTATCGCAGCGCAGTGGTGTATTTTCTGGCTGTAAATGGGTAATAGTTGTGGGTTCGATTCTCACTGAGTGTAATAATTATCAGAATTATTTTCTTTTTCCTGCTCGTAGGTGGAAAGTCTTTACTTTCCACTTTTAGAAAATGTACAAAAATATTTTAAGCGTAACGGGACTCGAACACGCGCCTTTTGTAACCCGTCCAAGTGCTCTGCCCACTAAGCCATGCGTTCTATATCCAGCTGTGGCGAAATTCTTATACGCTTCTTACAATTTATTTTTGTTTGTCCTCTGTGTTTAATTAACATTTTAAAACTATAAAAAATATTTAATAAATAGCATTCTCTCCTGGCAAACGATTGTTCACAGTAATAATCTTTGGATAGCAGAAATTTGTAAAAAAGTCTCTCTACAGAGAGAACGCTAACAACAAAATAAAGTTGTAACTACTTTCCCAAGTTCAATTCAAGACATTGCTTTTGAGTGGTGGAACTCAACGCCGCGTTATGTTTTTATATGAGCAGTTATGAAAATAGATTAAACATAAACCACGTTCGCCTATTGTGTTGAATGGAGTGCTTTCATATAAGATTCTCTCTGACTACACTGAAAGCGTGATGCCGTAAAAATATACATATATAATATTATTTGTTGGTACCACTTAAATTTAACTAAAATAGAAGTTTAAACTGTAATATTAAGCAATATTGAGTAATATTGAGTAATATTGAGTAATTTTAAGTAACGTTAAGTAATATTAACGATTATTATTTATAATATGCTTAGATATTATTAGTCAAAGAACGCGTCTGTCGTGGCACAGAGGGGTACAACGCCGTGCGACTGTAGGAGGTTGTGGGTTCGATTTTCACTCAAGAAATAGATTTTGTTTCCTGGGTTTGGTAACGAGGCAAAGCGCTGCGTTGAGTTCCGCCACTCAGCACGCAAAAGCAATCAATTCGGCGCAAAGAGTGGGGAACGGGTGTCCAACACTAGGTTCCCTCTGCACCACCCTGCCCCTTATGCAGGATACAGCGTGAAGCTGCACTCGTATATGTATTGATAGTCATAGTCAATATTAAATAGATGGTGAAAGCAGGTGGGATGTGTGATGGGACTCTATTTGGAAAAAAAAATATCTTATTTCCTAAGCTTAGTTAAGTAATATGAAAATGTAGAGAAAGTTGAGAAAAAGTACGCACCACTTGTCTATAGTGATCAGAATAAATATTATAAAAAAAAAGCTTTATTGCCTGCAACGAGTTGCGTTAACTTTATGATTACCAATCAATCCTCCTTCGTGTGTTCTCCAAACAATGTGACATCGGCAAAGTGATTTGTGCTCAACTGGTACGTTCGAAGCGCCATAATTAAACAACTGAACTGACTTTATGACATACTATTTTCACTGTTACTTTCCATATTTTTTTTTTGAGTTTCACGCTGTATCCGCATATAGTAGGGTAGGCAGAGGGAACCTGAAAACCTAATGTTAAGACACTCCGTTCCCCAATTTCCGCCGGATTGAGGCATTGCGGGCTGACTGGCGGAACTCAACGCCGCGCTTTGCCTTGTTACCAAACCCAGGAACTGAAAATATTAAACTATTTACTTATCCTGGAGTGGGAATTGAACCCACAACCTGTCGCGTTTACAGTCGCGCGCTTGTGCCTCTGCGCCACGACTGGCGTTATGATTTTTGTGAGATCGTATTTTTCTGTTCCTGTGGGAATTTCAGCAAATCTTCTCTTATTAGCCTCCTATAATTTCCAAGGAATCTTTCATTCAAGGAATTCAATTGAGTATATATTTTAAATGGAATTTAATGGAATAGTATGTAAAAACACACTAATTCGCCCATAGACATTTACAACGCCAGAGGAGTTGTAAATGCCTTGCCAGCTTAAAAGGTAGATGGAACGGGAGAAGATAATGTAGTGGCCGCGACAGTACGCCATAGAAACCACTACATTCTGGGAAAAGGATGGATAGGGATAGAAAAACCTTGCTTACATGTCATTGAACCGGAACATATCATTAGATATTTGGCGGTTCCTCTTTGACATGATACTGGTCGAGAACCAGATGAAGGACGGACCTCCTGCCACCAAACTACTGGGATACCCGTTTCTTATGGAACGCTACACAGCGGCGGAGGGGAATAGTATTCTAACCCCGTCCCACAGGGGAAAATTTGAAGTCAGTTTTCGTTTTTTTGTTGAAGTTATTCACAAACACATTCTATTCTCTTTTATTCCTATAGAAAAAAATTAAACGAAAAAAAAAAATGATCCACCAAATAAATATATTAGGAACTAGTATTGTTTGGTAAACTTTGGGGGAGTTATGTCAGTTTCACAACAATGATTAATAGGTCCCATCGTATTGTGGCTGTCCATTCCAATTTTATAAGTCGAAAAGTTTACCCAAAGCGACCGTTGTTCACACTTTACGACGAAAAGTGTATAATATATATGCACTTCAGACGAAAAGTGTATATTATATTATATTAACTCTTTTTTTAACTCCATGATGTATCCAGCACATAGCAAGGTAGGCAGGGATAACTTGAGAACCTAGTGTTAAAACACTCCATTCTCTTTCAACATTTCCGTTCCCCACTTTTCGCCAAATTGAGGAATTGCGTGTTGAGTGGCGGAACTCAACGTCGCACTTTGCCTTGTTACCAAACCCTAGGAATGAAAATACAAAATTTTACATTTCCTGGAGTGGGAATCGAACCCACAACCTGACGCGTTTACAGTCGCACACTTTTGCCTCTACGCCACGACAGGCGTTAATATATATGATAGTAAATACATGATAGTAAATTAAATTTAATTATTATATAATGATGCCTCAAGTCGACAAAAAATGGGGAACGGACTTGTTGAAAGAGAAAGAAGTGTTTTAACACTGGGTTCTTTGGTTCCCTCTGCCTATCTTGCTATATGCGGGATACAGCGTGAAGTTAAAAAAATATAACAATTTGAAAAAAGAAAGTTGCTTCACGCTTTTACCCACAAAAGCAAAATCAGAGAGAGCAGTGTCAAGACACTACATTCTCCATTCAATCATATCTCATTATAATCATTACATGGTTAAAGCGTATAAAGAAGTTTTTAAAAATTTTATGTATTGATAAACCTCGTAATTTTCGCTAGAATCGAAAAAACATTTAGGTCACAATTCTTCGAACGGTACGGATGTAAAAATACCATTCATTTTTATGCTTGAATTGCTGTGTAGTACGAGTATATGTACATTGTACGTACTATGAAAATAGCTTAGCTTCGACTTATATTATTTTTTTTTATCTTCACGCTGTATCCCGTATATAGCAAGGTAGGCAGAGGGAACCAGAGAACCTACTGTTAAGACACTCCATTCACTTTCAATAATTCCGTACCCCACTTTCCGTGCCGAATTAAGGCATTGCGTGCTGAGCGGCGAAACTCAACGCCGCGTTTGCCATGTTACCAAACCCAAGAAACGTAAATACTAAATTTTACATTTCCTGGTGTGGGAATCGAACCCACAACCTGCCGCGTTTACAGTCGCACGCTTGTGCCTCTGCGCCACGACAGGCGTT
>JAKGSA010001116.1:79107-104342 GCA_033558755.1 Philaethria dido | reverse complement strand
TTGCATTTAGAGAGCGCCATATTGAATTAAGAGTGACGTCACATATCTAAGAACATTTGGAGTCTCAATACCTATGTAACGTCACCTTAATTATATAATTCGGTCCAGGGGTTTAGAAGATATGAGGTAATAAAGAATATTACAAACATACATGATACGCGCGAAAAACATAACCCTCTGACAGTCGGGTAAAAAAGAATAATCATACTATAAATATATATACATAAAAAAATACAGTTTGAAATTGATATCTTTTTTCTTAAATTCGGTTAAAAACAATACAAAAAGTTGATAAAGTATAGAAGAGATTAAATTACTTTCACTGTAAGGCTAAGCGTTTACAGTTGGCCGTCTCGTCGACGTTTAATTAAAGGGGCTCTCTTTTTTCCTTACAAAATCTGAGCGAAATCCGGATGGCATTAATAATAAACACAGTAAGATAACTTTATAACCCTGTATATGCTAAAATGTTTTATTAACTAATAACAGGAAATAGAAATCCATACATACATAGCTTCACGCTGTATCCCGCATATAGCAGGGTAGACAGAGGGAACCTAGTGTTAAGACACTCCGTTCCTCACTTTCCGCCGAATTAAGGTATTGCGTGCTGAGTGGTGGAACTCATCGCCGCGCTTTGCCTTGTTACTAAACCCAGGAAATGAAAAAATCCATTTCCTGGAGTGGGAATCGGACCCACAACCTGTCGTGTTTACAGTCGCACGGTTGTGCCTCTGCTCCACGACAGGCGTTAAAATGAAATTGAGTATTACTTTAGTAGAATAGTCAGAAAACGTAGTGTTTAAACACTTCGTTCTCTACTTTCTGGACGAAATCAACAATTTCAGGTTGACTGACGGAACTCACGTATGAGAATTTCGATACAACTGGAAAAAACGCATGGTTTAGCGGTTAGAGGGGTTGGATAGTTTTCATGAGGCGTGAGTTCGAGTCCCGCTACGTTCAAATTTTTATATAATATCATTTTCACGTCCTGATAAGATTGCGGTGTTAGGTTTCGCTACATGAATGTCTTAAATTCAGGAGGAAAATGGAGGATAATGTGTCATAACACCAGTTTTCAGAATGCTTACAACAAATATGGCAAATATTTGTACCTCCAGTAGGATTCGAACCCACAATCCACGTACCAAATTGAAAAAATTAACAGATATAATAAGCTTTCATTTTTCGCAGTACGTAGCTTCACGCTGTATCCCGCACATAGCAGGGTAGATATAGGAAACTAGAGAACCTAGTGTTAAGACATTCTGTTCTCTTAACATTTCCATTCCCCACTTTCCGCCGCATTGCTTGCTGATTGGCGGAACTCAACGCCGCGCCTTGTTACCAGTGCGATGAAATGAAAATACTTTTTTTTTATGGATAACGGCAAACGAGCAGAAGGACCACTTGATGGTAAGTGGTTACCTTCACCCATGAATATCTACAATACCAGAGATGTTGCAGATGCGTTGCCAACCTAGATGATACAGACGGAAGGGGAGGACAATGTAGTGGTCCGCTATCGGAACCATTACATTTTGGGGAAAGGATGGGTGGGAAAGGGGAAAACCTGGCTTACATGCTATCGAACCGGAACACATCATAAGATATTTGGCGGTTCGTCTTTGACATGATAGTGGTCGCGAGCCAGTCGGAGGACGAACCTCCTACCACCAAACTACTGGGATACCCGCCTCTTACGGGACGCTACGCAGCGGCGGAGGGGTATTAATTTTTTAATTAATATTTTGATATCTTGGATTGGGAATCGAACCCATAACTTTTCACGTTTACAGTCGCACTATGGCTGGGTTTTTGTTAAATTGTATGAACATATTTTCTTAGAAATGACTTTAGTATTAAATTATACGTTTTATGGCAAAAATGTTCAAAGAAATATATAATTTGAAGGCATGTTATTGATATTGACATGACTAGATAAAAAGGTTCTTTTTAGAACCAGACAGACGTATCGATTGATTTTGAGTTTGTCAAACTATATACGATATCAATTCGGCGGAAAGTGATGAACGGAAATGTCAAAAAGAGAACGGAGTTTCTCAACCCTAGGTTCTCAGGTTCCCTCTGCCAAAAAAAGCAAAGCTACAAATATAAAACTATATAAAGAATACAGTTTTTAACTAATTTTAATAAAGGTTCTCAATTCGACAGACTTTTTTGTTTACGCATAACTTTTTATTGGGTAATTTTGATATTTTTTTTTGTGATATGATAGCTAGTGCTTTTGATGCGGTCCCATTTAAATTTAGTTAAGATATGACGAGCAGTTTTTAAATTATTCGTAATAATTTTTCTTAGAAGTTACTTTTCTTTTTTTGCTAAAGTTTTGATTGTTCTATTCAATTTCATTATTCATATTAACTTGTTATGTTCCGCTTTTCAATTATATATTGAAATTTAAAGGTTTGTTCAACATTCTGGCTAAATTTACAAAACATTACCATTACCATACCTTTCCTCTACTTAATTCCATTAAAACTCTTTTACGAATTTCCAAAATACACAAATCGGAGTTAGCATTGAAAACAATATTCCATGAATTTGACTTTATTGTGTACTTGTTGCTACCTTCGATTTTGTTTGTATGGCTTTCAATTTTTGTTAAGGCGTCTTTTCATTATTTCTTATAGTTTCGCTGAACTATTATGTGTTAACTTGGTCCAATTAAATGGACATAATATTTTTTTTTTTTTTTTATCTTCACGCTGTATCCCGCATATAGCAGGGTAGGCAGAGGGAACCTGATAACCTAGTGTTCTTATTCCCCACTTTCCGCCGAATTGAGGCATTGCGTACTGAGTAGCGGAGCTCAACGCCGCGCTTTGCATTTTTACCAAACTCAGGAAATGAAAATATTAAACTAACATTTCCTGGAGTGGGAATCGAACCCACAACCAATCGCGTTAACACGCTGTCCCCGTACCACAAAAACCTTATGTTAGCAATTAAGGTCACACACCGAGAGTGCGGCACTTCCAGTTCATCTCGCTAATTATAATCGGACCCTTTTCTTTGGGATTAATCGGAAAAGTTGCTAATGTGCCACAGCTGATGCTTAAACATTCGAAGGTAGTTTTGTTGTAATTCATTAAGGAAGTGTTTTTATATATTTTTAAATTTATTTAATGTGCGTATTACTAAATCAATAAATAGATTTTTTATAGCTTCTTGCTATATCCCCTTCATAGTAGAGTTGTCAGACCAGACCAGAGAACCTAGGGTTACATTTAGTTCTTTTTTAACATTTATGTTCCCCACTTTCTTCCAAATTGAAGCATTGCGTGCTGAGTAGCGGAATTTAACGCCGCGCTTCGCCTTATTACCAAAGCGAGGAAATGGAGGAAAATATTTAATATTTTTATTTTCTGGACCTGAACCTGTAGCGCTTACAGTCGCACACTTGTGCCTCTGCGCCACGACAGGCCTTACTTAACAATTAACACTGAACGTTCCAAAAACATAATATTAAGCCAGCATTCATATTTCTAGCTTTCTACAGTTACAAAATACAATTCTCACTGTAAAAGACATTTCTACGAAGCGATTTACTGTAAAAAGTGAAAAAAATAGAGTTATGCCTTACTTGTGACGGGCAAAACTCGTTACTGTCGGCTATAAGTATAAGCGATGGACAAAGTCATTTTGCTGCTGAATCTACAAGACGTATAATAAAATTAAATTTGTCTCTCAGACGGGTTTCAGTGAAAGATTTTTATATTTCCATACAAATGGTCAACGTTTTTTATATACTTTTGATTGTTTATGTTTATTAAATGATACTATTTTAACTGAATTAAAAATTCAGAAATTGTATTTCCGAATACTAAAATATACGCGATTAATCCGGTTGAAATAGTTTAGTTTAATATGTGTAAAAATCGTGAAAAAAGAGCTCATTATGTTTACGTTTATTTTTTTTAGTTGTAGTATCAACTAACTTGAGACATGTCCGTTTATAGCACGGAGAGTTTTGACACTCCTTTCTCCACTATCCATTAGAAATTGGTATGTGGCGGACGTTATATTCACTATCAATTGTTTGTATTCAACAAATGTATATGTTTTTAAGCTTAAAAAGATACTAGAAAAATTCTACACTCTAGATGAACTTTTTTTTAGGTTCACGGATACAGCGTGCAGTTGTAGCAGGTTAGGCAGAGGAAACCTGAGAGTCCGTTCCCCACTTTTCGCCGAATTGAGGCATTGCGTGCTGAGTGGCGGAACTCACACCGCGGTTTGCTTTGTTACCAAACCCAGGAAATTAAATTTTTCATTTCCTGAAGTAAGAATCGAACCCACAACCTTTCGCGTTTAAATTCGCACGCTTGTGCCTCTGCGCCACGACAGGCGTTACAGACTAGATGAACTATTTGTTAAGAAATAGAAAACAGAGAGAATTATAACTATATTCTGTTGAAATACAAGTAAAGTAAATAAAAAGGAAATAAATGTAATTCCATATGAAATTAAAATACCAATAATTCGCAACCACGGTCGGATTAACACTTTAATTTTGTAGGTGAAACGAAAGGAGATTAAATTAAGGGTATATATTTAAAATGTAAAATCCGACGCCTCTTGACCGGCTTCTGACCCTTCATGTTGACCTGCATATAACTTTATAGGCGTTTTTAAAATTCTTATCATATTTAGTGAAGTTGAAATTTAGTTTGTATTTTTTCCTGTGAGGGGACGGGGTTAGAATACAATTCAACTCCGCCGCTGGGTAGCGTCCCGTAAGAGGTGGGTATCCCAGTAGTTTGGTGGTAGGAGGTTCGTCCTCCGTCTGGCTCTCTGAAGTAATTTATATATAGTTATTTATCCGAGTGATGGTGGAGCTATCATTTCAAAAAAGAATCATCAAAATCGGTTCACCCAGTAAAAGAATGAAATCGAACCCACAACCAATCGCGTTTACAGTCTGACGCTGTCCCACTGCACAATTGATATCTATTTCTTTAACTTCACCTGTATCCCATACATGGCGGGCAGAGAGAACTTGGGAGCCTAATATTAAGACACTCCGTTTTCTTCCGTTTATAACTTTCCGCCGAATTGAGGCGATGCGTGCTGATTGGCGGAACTCAACGACGCGATTTCCCTTGTTACCAGAGCTAGGAAATGAAAATACTAAATATTATTTAATATTTTCATTTACTGGAGTAGGAATCGAACCCACTACCCAGCGTTCCACTCCGCAACTGATATCTAAAGATAGTGTTAATGTTACTTATCAAGCTCTTATCCCGCTAATGGGTAACTCGGCGGGTGAAAGAAAAAGCTTTGAAATCGGAGTCTATATGAGATCATTTGACAACGTATCTTTACTTTTTGTTCTGAGATTAGAAATCCTTTTTCCTATATAGTTTGGTATAAAATATTGTTTTAATTGAAATAATATTATACTAGCAAAGCTGGTTATTTTGGTTTCACTTGAATAATATTGGTGGCGTGAATAAGTTGATAACTTTTTATTTTTTGATTGACTTAATTTTTTATATCACTTCGTTACACACATACATACATATATACAAAGTTAAAATTCACGCTGTATCCCGCATATAGCGGGGTAGTCAGAGGGAACCTGGTGTTAAGACACTCCGTTCTCCACTTTCCGCCGAATTGAGGCATTGCGTGCTGAGTAGCGGAACTCAAGGCCGCGCTTACCCTTGTTACCAATCCCAGGAAATGAAAAATTCCAGTCGCACGCTTGTGCCTCTGCGCCACGACAGACGTTAAACACCTACTTTTAATATTTTTTATAAATATTGTTGGTGATGATCAGAACGCAGCGCATTTCCGTACCAAACTTTAAAAATAGACACATATTATAAAGCTAACTAGCTAACGTGAATATCGATAAGTTATGCTTACAACATACAACATACCTAAGATTTTAACAAAAAAAAACATGTTTATATATAATGTACTAAAAAGTAATAAATTACGAATAACTCAAAAACCACCCTTCAGATCTTAAATAAATTTAAATGGGACCTCATCAGAATCACTAGCTATCATACAAAAAAGAAACATCAAAATTGATTTACAAAATTCCAAAAAACAAAAAATACATTCAAATCCTTCTATTTCGGAAGTCGGTTAAGGTCACAAGTTCCCGTTTCAAGGCAGGTGACGTAATACGTCTTGTATGTACAACTTTTGAACGAAGAAGCCAGCAAATGCTTCAAGTTTTACTTTGACTTTATATAAAATCTTGTAGATTGCCTTTTGCATGGCTCAATACGTTAGCAACTCTAGTTACTTTAAATCAATGGATTTTATCTATCTTCAGTGTTTAATGCTGGTGTAGTATCTTGAATTATATAAATATTAAATAGCAGTATGAGTCCGGAAACGCGACAGGTTGTGGGTTCGATTCTTATCCAAGTCAAATGAAAGTACGAAATGGAAATGTTAAAAGAGAACGAAATTGGCAGCTGTGACACAGTTTATATGTACGTACGGTTATGTACGGCTGCCAACGCTTACATCTAGGAAAAAAGAAACGGAGTAATTATTTAATGTAAAAAAGAGTCTATGGTTAACTTGTAACACGTATTTTTTAAGATTTTAAACTATTAAACTATATATACCGTATCGTGCATTAATAAAGCATACAAAAAATTTATAAAATCCAGTAAAAAGGTATACATGTTATGTTTGGTGGTAGGAGGTTCGTCCCCCGTCTGGCTCGCGACCACTATCATGTCAAAGACGAACCGCCAAATATCTTGTGATGTGTTCCGGTTCGATGGCATGTAAGCCAGGTTTTCCCCTTTCCCACCCATTCTTTCCCAAAAATGTGGTGGTTCCGATAGCGGACTACTACATTATCCTCCACTTCCTTCTCTATCCTCTAGGTTGGCAACGCATCTACAACATCTCTGGTGGTGTAGATGTTCATGGGCGAAGGTAACCACTTACCATCAGGTGGTCCTTCTGCTCGTTTGCCATCCGTTATCCATAAAAAAAAAAAAAATACATTCACAAAAAAAATACATTTTTAAAGTTTTTTCGTTTCCTAAGTGTTAATCCCACACTTAGGAAACGAAAAACATATTTAGAAAACGTATAAAAATAAGTTGTAACAAGCGTATAAAAATTTCGACGCAGCCGGATGAGAACGCATGGCTTAGTGGTCAGAGCGTTTAGACGATTTCCAAGAGGCGCGGGTTCGAGTCCCGCTGCGTCCAAGATTTTTATACGTTTTGTAAATATATAAAAAATACAGTCAACTTCCACCAATCATCAATTTTTCTTGAAATCGGTCAAAAATATTTTAAATATCTTTCACTTCACATATAACTCAACAGCACGACAAGTTTTCAACTGAACAAAGTTTTCAAAACTTTTGCTTCGTAAACTTTGTCAAATGTCAAAGTCTTGAAGTCTTTGTTTCATGACAATGTCATGTAGATATATCAAGAATATCTGAGAGATTAGAATATAATAAGGCCTTAGTGACGCAGTGGAATAGAAGCGGTGAAAAGAGTGTCTTAACACTATGGCCTCTCTGACCTCGTTATGCAAGGAAAACGTAAAGCTGTACTATTATTATTAGTAGCGGTGACGCGTTAACAACGCGTTGTCTTTAGCAATGTATATCATTTTATATAAATGTAAATGTCAAACCATGATAGTGTGTGTAACATTTATTTTATTAATTTAATAAACTTTTTATGCATTATTTAAAAAAAAATATGCTAATATTTTTTTTCTTCCTGCCTTCCTTCTCTATATAAACTATAAGTGTGCCAAGTTTCATGCTCCTCCGTCCGCGTAATTTTTGTAAAAAGGAATTCAAAGTTTTTGCTTCTCGTACTTATATATAGATTATGATACAAAAAAAAAATGTTAGTTCTAGGAGATATAATATAAATGTAAGAAAAATATATAATATTGAAGCCATTGTAGCGTTGTGGGGCATGGTCTGGCTGTGGTTATGCGGTGTTTCTAGGTTTGATAGCCATTCGAAGGAAAGCTAACATTTTATTTCTTTATTTTATAGATAAGTCGCGGTGTTCAGTTCCGCCACTTAGCTCAGCATGACTGAAGTTCGATCGGAAAGCGGCGATCGGAGTGTCATGACACTGGATTTCCTTTGCTAAATAAAAAAATTATAGTATCAACCAATGTTAAGGAATTTTCCGATGCCTATAAGATATAATATTGAACTCAAGCTACTGAAGAATAATAAATAGTATAACTTTTCATACTTTTTTACTAGAAAATGCAATATCACTGCTTTAAATACTATGAAATAAAAATATTATACATATGTAAATGACACCCATAAAGATGAATACATCGCTAATGTGTTTTTACAAAAAAGACCCAAAAGTTGACACGACGTTGTTTCAGAAAATATTTTTTTCTATTCAGGCTTAAGATAAAAGGGAAAAGATGTAATACAAGTATTTTTAAATCGAATGAATATGTATGTATGTATGTATGTATGTATATATGTATGTATGTATATATATGTATGTATGTATTTATGTATGTATGTATATATGAATGTATGTAAGTATGTATATAATTATGTATTTAGTTTGTATTTTTAATTAACATATATTTAATTTTAATTTTAATTTATTTTTTTTAATGTAAATGATTAGTGCACCGCCTTCCACTACTTTATACAAATCCAATATCCAAAGGTTGCCTGGAAGAGATCGCTTTAAGCGATAAGGCCGCCTTATTGTACGCTATTACTACGAGTACTTCTTTGTTATTTGTTTATTTGTGTGCAATAAAGAATATTTGTATTTGTATTTGTATTTATAATTACATTTTAACAAGAAAATTACGATTTCTAATTAAATACACAAAAAAATATTATTATTACGAATAACTCAAAAACTGCTCGTCAGATCTTACCAAGTTTGAAATGGGACCACATCAAAAACACTAGCTATTATTTAAAAAAAACATCATTAAAATTGGTTCACCGAGTAGAAAGTTATGCGATAAAATATGAAAAAATACAGTCGAAATAAGAACCTCCTCCTTTTTGAAGTAGGTTAAAATGAAATATTACTGTATCAGATCAACGTGTTAAAGTACTATGAAATAAAAATATTGTACATATTTAAATTACAGCCATAAAGATGAATACAGTATGAAAACATCGCTAATGTTTTTTTACAAAAAATTCCCAAACTCGTAACAGCGTTGTTTCAGAAGGTAAACTTTTCTATTCAGGCTTAAGATAAAAGGGGAAAGATGTTTAAATTGAGATGTACCATTATTTCTAACGTGAAATTGACTTTTACAAGCGTTTTTGAATTGGACGAACATAAAGCTACTATCGGTAAGAAATTAAACAGATATTCTTTTTAAATATTAAAGTTACAATTTTTTTTTTAGCTTAATCTAGTTTTACTCATTGCGGCGGAAAGTGAGGAACGGAGTGTCTTAACACTTCGTTCCTCACTTTCCGGGCATTGCGTGCTGAGTGGCAGAACTCAACACCGCGCTTTGCCCTGTTACCAAACCCAGGAAATGAAAATACTAAAACTTACATTTCCTGGAGTGGGAATCGAACCCACAACCTGTCGCGTTTACAAAAGTGCACTTATTCCTGGTAAATAAAAGATTGGTAGTGGGAATGACCGTGGCTTCGATTTTCGCTCGGAGCTGGTAAGACAAAGCGCGGCGTTGAGTTTTGCCATTTAACACGAATTCGGATAGAAAACGGTGAATAGAATGACTTTACCAGTGGCGAGGCGAAAATTTTAAATAGGTAAGCCGGTAAATTTAGAGAAGCCGACATATATAGTTAGGGAAGCCGGTGAATTTAGGGAAGTCGGTTATATATGTATATGGTATAACAAAAATGCAAATAAACATTTTACTAACTTTAACTAATGGAAATATAAATCTTAAATATAATTAACAATTTTAAAATAATAAAATCATTACATATAGAATTGCGCCCATATATACTTAGGTAAGCCGGTATTTTTTAAGGAAGTCTTAATTCGACAGTAATTTTTTGTGTTATCACAGAACTTTTTAATAGGTGAACCGATTTTGATGATATCACCACATCGGCTATCATAAACTAAGGAGTTAAATTTAGTTAAAATTCGACTACTAGTTTACGAGTTATTTGTAAGTGGGTGTCCAAAAATGTATTTCCGAATACTAAAAAATATGCGATTACTCCGGTTAAAATAGTTTCACAACGCCTGTCGTGGCGCAGAGGCACAAGCGTGCGACTGTAAACGTAACAGGTTGTGGGTTCGATTCCCACTCCAGGAAATGGATTTTTTTATTTCCTGGGCTTGGTAACAAGGCACTCAGCATGCAATGCCTCAATTCCGCGGAAAGTGGGGAACGGAGTGTCTTAACACTAGGTTCCCTCTATCTACCCTGCTTTTATACGGGTTACAGTGTGAAGTGAAAAAAAAATCATTTAATATGTGTAATAATCGCGAAAATAAAAGAGGTCGTTATTTGTAATAAATTTATTTTTCAGTATATTTTATTTTGAATCAGTATTCTCTTTTAATTTTCAATTTCATTATTTATCCTTCCATACTAAATTTTATCAACATTTTCCTCATTCAAAACATTTATGTATCTTATAAAGTCCCTATATCGTAATATACCAGATTATATTTGTATGTAATAATATTAAATCTCGCTTATAAAGGATTAATGAAAACGGAGCACCCTGATAAAGGTAATTATTTTCTAAATATTATATACGTATTCTAATTTAATGTCTAAACTACTTATAGTACTAATTTTAGTAATTAACGCCTGTCGTGGCGCAGAGGCACAAGCGTGCGACTGTAAGCGCGGCAGGTTGTGGGTTCGACTCCCACTCCAGGAAAATTAAATTTAGTATTTTCAATTTTTGGGTTTGGTAACAAGGCAAAGCGCGGCGTTGAGTTCCGTCACTCAACACGCAATGACTCAATTCGGCAGAAAGTGGGGAACGGAATTGTTGAAAGAGAATGGAGTGTCTTAACACTAGGTTCTCAGGTTCCCTCTCCCTACCCTGCTATATGCGGGATACTGCGTGAAGTTAAAAAAAAATAAAAAAATCTTTCTTATATGATAGCTAACTTCTGATGTAGTCTCATTAAAATATCTTTAAGATCTGACGTACTTTTTGAGATATTCGTAAGAATGCTGCTATTCACTGTATTTTATTTGAATATTCCCTTTTTTTTATAAAAAAATTCATTATTTGACTACTACAGTTTTATTATTTCCGAAAAGCCACCGCAATATCGAATATATGGTTAAGTTTATTTTTTTGAGCACCGTTCAAAAAGTAACAAGAATAAAAATAGAGATGTTGTTGGATTCTACTTGCTTAAACCTATAACAACATATATACATAGCTTCATGCTCCCGCATATAGCAGGGTAGGCAGAGGAAACCTATTGTTAAGACACTCCGTTCCCCACTTTCTACTGAATTGAGGCATTACGTGCGGAGTGGTGAAACTCAACGCCGCCTTTTTTGCTTTGTTACCAAACCCAGGAAATGAATTATGAACTAACATAACCTAAAACAAATAAAAAAAAATAGAAATCACGCACAGCTTCACGCTTTATCCCGCATATCAGGGAAGTTAGAGAGAATCCAGTGACAAGACACTCTCCGCAGAAATAAAATTGATAATCGCGTTATTCTTGTAACTTACACCACACCTAAGTATAGGCTCGTAGTATTTGGAGGCATATGCCCAGTTTGTTTTGTACTTTACGCAGATGGCCTCGTTCCCCACAACTGTATATGAATGTGAATGCTACATCTAAGTTTTTACACAAAAACCTATTTTTTTAAAGTGATGATATTTTTCTGTATGGGTGGATATATTATGATTGTTATTGTTGATAATATTTATTCAGCTATTTCATAGAGTCGAGGTCATAGTGATATAGTGGTGATAGTGTTTGAATGATGTAGGTTCATTTCTCATTTTAGGGAATGGTTATATTTCAATTATTTTTATTGCCCCTCTCTGGTAGGCAAAGTTCGGCGTTGAGTTCCGCCATTCACGCAATGTCTCGAATTCTGGCAGAAACTGAAAAACAAAGGATCTCGTCCCTAGGTTATCTCTAAGTACTCGGACGACAGGAGTTTAATGAGAAAAAGCATAAAATTACAAAAACAAAGGAATTATATCTATAATATATACACATTGATAGCGAGAATCTATTTTAACCAGAGCTGATTATTAAGCAGAGACATCAGACTGACTTTAATATTTAAAACGATTCTGTCGAAGGTGTTATTAAAAGGTTTGTATAAATACTTTGCTTTGTATATTCGATTTATTTGTAGCTAAAATTACCATAATTTAATTTAGTTATCTGTATTAATTGATATTGAAAAGTCATAATTGATATTGAAGTAACGCCTGTCGTGGCGCAGAGGCACAAGCGTGCGACTGTAAGCGCGACAGGTTTTGGGTTCGGTTCCCATTGCAGGAAGTGGAATTTTTCATTTCCTGGGTTTGGTAGCAAGGCAAAGCGCGGCGTTGAGTTCTGTGAATCTATCATGTCTTAAGTGAATCTGTCGTGTTTACAGCCGCACGTTTGTGGCTCTGCGCTACGACAGACGTGATTGACAATTAATATTATACGGATTATTAGAATCTATATAAGTAGGGATAAATTTAAGAAATTTCTTCCACAGCAATGTAAATCTTAATCCTGAAAGATAATAATATTTCAGTAGTACCAAACAAAATATTTCCTTTAAAACGATGCTCTCGTAATCTTTTTACTTCCGAGTCAAGAAATCTCTTTAGAACTTGTTCTTCAGTGGGACAGCGTCTGACTGTCAACATGATTGGTTGTGGGTTCGATTCTCACTCGCAGTAGTATTACTACTGGTATATGGTAAATATTTTTATTTCTCTGCTCTGGCAAGAAAAAGTGCGGCGTCGAGTCCCGGTAAACCACATCCATTGTTGCGATTTTCGCTCGAAAAAGGAAAAATGGTGAATCTCGACGCTAAGTTCTCTTTGATTGCTATGTGGAAAAAAGCGAGAAAATAAAAAAAAAAAAAAATCTATAAATCTGAATACACCATATATATATTCAGAGGTATATATGGTGTAGTCTATATATTGTGTTTCCGGTATTTAAAGTGCTTAAAACTTACAAAGGAAATATGGAGAACGGAATTTTGTATCACTAGGCTCTCTCTCTCTCTCTGTCTATCCCTTAAATATGCAAAGTACATAAAAATAAAATTTAAAATTATTAAAATTACAAAAGATAGCTTTATTAAACGAAGTTTGCGAAAGTTACCAACTGCTTAGATATTATTAAGAAAATTTCCATTCATATTTTCTGTTTATTTCCGTTCTGAATAGCTGTTATACTATAATTTTGGTAAAACGTTCCAAGTTGTAATGTTCCGGGAAATATACGGTTTGGATATTGTTTTTTCAAAGTGGCGCTATTAATGCATACTTTATGATGTTGAGTGGATTCATTTACACGCACCATACAGATATTTTAAGCTAGGTTAAATAGAATTTGGTTATTTTAATTTTTCCGTGCTGGTTAGAAAAAAAGCAAGGCAGGATGGCAGGCAAGATGTTCATGATGAATGAACTATGAATTTACGAGCACAGATCATCGTGATGACGTGGAACAACGTCTATCTGTAATCACGATCGTGGGCTTAATTAGCACTTGGAAGAATGATTATATTTCAAATATTTTTATGTCTTTCTTGCTATGGTAACACAAAGTGCGGCGTTGAGTTCCACTTCTAGACATGCAATGTCATGAATTTGGGCAGCAATTAGAGAACGGAGCGTCTTGACATTAAGTTATCTCTGTCTACCCTGCTATACCGTATAAAGTGAGAAGCTAACAAAAATGTATCTTTCAAAAGAATTGTTAAATTATACGCACAGTGTCATGACCATGACCCTTAAAGATAAAACCTTGAAGAAGTTTCGCTTTGCTCTGAGAGCTATAGAAAAAGCTAACTCTCTGGATTGCATTATGTGACCGCAAAGTCGGACACTAAGATTAGATCAAGCCCAAGACTTTGACTATGACCTTCAAAACAACTCTATTTTTAAAATCTGATCTTTTATTTTTGTGATTTTTACACATATTAAACGAAAATATTTTAACCGGATTAGTTGTATATCTTTTAGTATTCGGAAATACATTTTTGAAAAGATTTTTAAACTCTACTTGTGTCTAAATCTCTCGAAAGAAATTTAGAAACACAACGTCATGACCATGACCCTTAAAGATAAAACCTTGGAGAAGTTTTACTTTGCATTGAGAGCAATGGAAAAAGCTAACGCTCTGGATTGCATTATGTGACCGCAAAATGGGACACTAAGATAAGATCAAACCCAAGGTTTTTCTTCAAAACAACTCTATTGTTAAAATGAGATTTTTGATTTTCGTATTTTAGTACATATTCGGAAGTACGTTTTACTTTAGTGTCGAAATGTCGGGTTTCTAAAAAGCAGTTTCATGCTTTATCCCGCATAACAGGTTATTCAAGTCTGATTTGAGGGTTACTCAACCCTAGTGTCAAGACACTCCGTTCACCACTTTCCGCCCGAATTCGAAACATTGCTCGTGATATAGCAGAACTCAACGCTGTACTTTGTTATATTAGAGAGAAGAAATCAAGACAGTTTAAATACGAAAATAATTCATCCCCTCTGAAATTCGTTGAGACATTGCATTTTGTGTCCGAAAATGGAACACCAAGATAAGATCAAATACAAGGTTTTTACTATGACCTGCACAATAACCCCATTGTTTAGAGGTCATATTAATAAAAAGTTGAGATAAGAATAACATTTTTAGAAATGTATAAAACTTTGAACATAAATGACTCGAACCCACGCCTATTGGAAACCGTCCAAGCGATCTGACCACTGAGTCATAGCTTTTATCTAGCTACGTCGAAATTCTATGTAGAGAGATTTAAAGAGAGAGAGTGAAAATATATATCGAAATTATATTAAAAGCGGGACTCACAAACGCACCTCTTGGAAAGAGTATGATTTTCAGGAGGTGTGAGTTCGAACCCCGCTACGTAGATGGTTGGAACTTAGAGATCAAAGGCCTTGGACGGTTTCTTAGAGGCCTTGGTCCAAGCCCCACTAACCTAATCTAGTGTCAAGGCACTCGTTCGACGGTTGCAATGAAAATAACTCAATGTCGTCGAGTGGGAATCGAACCCAAAACTAATCAAATTTACAGTTAGACGCCGCCCTACTGCGTCACGATGGCCTCAATATAAAAAAAAGAACTCAAAAAAAAAAATATTTAATGCAAATATTTTTTAGAGAACCTCTACTAGAGCTGCAGTTTTATTAATGGGCTTGCTGACAAATTTATGAATACTCACGCCTCTGCGCTTTGTATGTGAGGTCATATGCCGAATATTTTCATTATACCAAAAAAACCTATGAATCTAAATTGTTTACAATAACTCCGCTTTCCTTTTTGATATATTAAAGTGTTAACAAACAGAATTAGGAAACGAAAAAAAAATTCGAGAGAGAGGATTTAGGAGGAACGCCTTTTGGAAGATAGGTGTTCTTAGTAATAATCTTTGGGTAGCAAAAAATTGTAAAAATCTTTCTACAGAGATACTAACAACAAAAATAACTAGTAATAAGTGTATAAGAATTTCGACGCAGCTGTATAAGAACGCATGGTTTAGCGGTCAAGGCGCTTGGACGGTTTCCAAAAAGCGCGCGTTCGACTCCCGCTGTGTCCAAATTTTATACGTTTTCTAAAAATGTTTTTCAACTCCGCTTTCTCCCGGAGAATCGAGGTATTGTGTTAAGAGGCGAAATTTAACGCTGTGCTGTGCTGTGTGCTGTGGTTTTAAACCACAGCAGGGAAATGAAAATCATTGAAAATTCATTTTACCGGGTAAAATTTTTTTATACTCCAATCATAATTAGCCACGATGATCTTTGCGCTTTGATGATTTTTCTTTCTATTTTAGCTACAAGCTGCATCCGGTATATAGCAAGGTAGGCAGAGGGAACCTGAGAACCTACCGACTATAATATTAAAATGGCTATCTCTCACAGGGACAAGGAGGCAATAACAAAACTAAGACGGGACAAACAAGTAATCACTGGACATGACACAACACAAAAAGACCCTGAGCAAGGCCCTTCAGGCCTCGCTAACACGAAATAAATGAAAATCTTCAAACAGGGCCCTTCTGGCCTCCATACTTTGTATAAATGAGTATATAAAGATCATAAAGCAAAATCACAAAAAGAAAAATAAAAAAAGCAAAGAGCAGCAAAGAGCACGGACAAAAGAAGTTCGTGGTGTGTTGCATAAAAAAGAAAAAAAAAAACGCAGAAAACCTAGTGTTAAGACACTCCGTTCTCCACTTTCCGCCAAATTGAGGCATTGCGTGATGAGTGGCGGAACTCAACACCGCGCTTTGCCTTGTTACCAAACCCAGGAAATGAAAAAACTAAACTTTTACATTTCCTGGAATGGGAATCGAATCCACAACCTATCCCGTTTACAGTCGCTTGTGCCTCTGTGCTACGTCAGGCGATAGGATTTTTTTATTCTCTAATCATAGTTCGCCATCAAGATATTTGACTCTTTCACTCTTTCATTATATAAGTAACCGCCCATTATAAGCCATAGCGTGTAAGGTCGCGGAAACAAACGCCGTGCGGAAACCAAACCGGGGAAATGCCTTCACGATAAACGTAAATATTTTCTGATATTGGAAATATTTACTCGAACATACATGCTTCATACATATGTGTATTTAAGGGAACGTTTATATACAATTATTTTGGTTGTCTGGGTAATGTTTGTTAGAGTAACTTCACGCTTTTCCCCTCATAGTAATGTAGTTAGAGAGAGCTTAGTGTTAAGATACTCCGTTCACTTTCCTCCAGAAATCTTGACATAATAAAAGTTGGAGAGTGTCAAGACACTTCATTCTTTACTTTACAAGTCGGTTATTGCGTGTTGATTTAGACAGAGTGCGGTGTTAAATAGCGTCATTTATTCATAGTCTATAAATGTGATGAGAAATGGAGGAAAGAGAGTTGCAACACTAACTGGTTAGCATAATTTTTGCTTTTTTTTTCAGTCATGATAACTTTTAGAACAATCCATATCATATATTTCTACTAATTATAAAATATATCCCTGAATACGTACAAAAACAAGTAAAAAACAGGTGGAAACCTCTAAAAATGTAACAAACAATAGGCAGTAAAAAACTACTGGGGTGTTATTCTAAAACCATACACCTATTTTCCTTTTTGAATGCGTCTGGGAAGGGTTGGAAGAGGTCTCAAGGGATGTAGTTGAATAGTATTTAAATGTTATTCAAATATATACCTAATTCCTTTAAGATAGAGTTTATTTTAGATCGTTTTAGTATGTTAATTTAATATTGAATTATGTAGGTGACTCTATTTCGGATTGGTTTCAAGGTTTTATTTGATTGTATTATATGTATTTTTATATGGTATGATTATTTTTTAATAAATTGATATTTTATATATATGAACAAATCGGCGGAAAGTGGGGAACGGAATTGTTGAAAGAGTATGGAGTGTCTTAACACTAGGTTCTCTGGTTCCCACTGCCTACCCTGCTACATGCGGGATACAGCGTGAAGTTGGAAAAGAAAAATTTTAGGGTCTTGCTATAAAAGCAAGTGGTTATGAGTTCGAATTCAACTCAAAGGTATAGTAATATTTAAATTATTTTCTTTTCTCAGTTCTTATAACGTATAGTTGCACCAGTCAAAACAATGCACACTTTGAACAGTATGAATAACGGAGTGTTCTGACTCTCTGTACTCTACTATAAACTAAAAAAATTGAGTGAAATATATTTTGACTAAAATCTTAGGCAAGTTACGCGGCGACTCTCAACTCCCTTACAATTTAAATAGCTTCAACACTAAATTAATCACTTGACACCCTCAATCCTTTAATCCTGAGGATAAAGGATGGGAATAACTCGCTCAGACTAAATCAAAGACCCAACTACTGGTTCTCAAGCACTATAACCCTTTCACTCAAAATAGGCAAAGTTATTTGGTCTATGAAATATTTTTGCATATATTTGAATTTTAATATAGTAAATTGTATTTCCTTTGCTAGAAATAAACGAAATGGATTAACTCAAATTTTATTTCTGGTCTATCTATGTACTAGTGGCACCGTTGACGCTTTAACAACGCGTTGCCTAGCAACGTATATGTCACTTTATATAAACATGCACGTCAAACTATGGTAGTGTGTGTAACATTTATTTTATTAATTTAATATATTTTATATGTATTTTTTAAAAAAGATATTATCATTCTGCACTTCTTCGCTATAAGAACTTTAAGTGTGCCAAGTTTTATTCTCTTCCGTCCACATAATTTTCGTAAAAAGGGATTCAAAGTTTTTCCTTCACGTATTAATATATAAATTAACTACAAGGCCCGTATTAAGGCATCACGGCGTAGTGGGACAGTGTCTGATTGTAAACGCAATTGGTTGTGGGTTCGATCCCCACTCGGGAAAACGATAACATTTCAATTATTGTTATTGCTTCACTTACAAACAGTCAAAGACAAAAAGACAAAGTGTGACGTTGAGCTCCGCCATTAACTCCACCACGAGAACGGAGAGTATCCTGAAACTAAATTCTACTCTCTGACTACCCTGGTATGCGAGGTAAATGATGAAGCTGGGTTTTGTAACAAGGCAAAGCGCGGCATTGAGTTCCGCCTTTCAGCACTCAATGCCTCAGAAATGATAGACAACGCGTTGTTAACGCGTCAACGGGGACACTAGTAAAAAAAAATACTTGACTAGGATTACGTAGTAAGAATTGAACCCACAACCCTAGCCACAAGCACTCATTAACTATGCCATCGAATATTAATTACCCAAATCAAATTTCACAAAAGCACTCATCAAAATTGAAGGGTAAAATGACAAACCGATCTAAAATAAAGGCATTAGTTGAAAGGCTAATTCGAAGACAAAGCAAAGTATTGGTGACACCAAAAACCTTTTCACGGAACAAAACGTGACGCCAATAGGATTAATTGAGCGTCCATTGTCGTGATCGAACGAATTTTATTTGGATAGTGCCTAATTGAAGCTTATTAGGATTTTCATTCATTCATTCATTCATTCATATAAATTTCTATAGATCCTTGATAAGGAATCAAGAAATGATAAGGTCAAACATATCGTATTGAGAGTAATATTTATTTTATTAATTTATTGTATCGAACAATTTTTATTTGGATAGTACCTAATTGAAGCTTATTAGAATTTTCATTCAGTCATTCATTCATAAAATTTTCTATAGGCCCTTAAAGGAAGAAAAAAATAGGAAGGTAATATTATTATATTAAAATGTATGTCAAACATATGAAATAATATTCATTTTATTAATTTGTTGTATCTAACGAATTTTATTTGGTTTAAGCCCTATTGAAGCTTATTAGGATTTCCATTAATTAATTTATTTAATCATTTATATAATTTTCTATAGATCTTTTATAAGGACGAAAGGAATGAGAAGGTCAAACATATGGTAATTTGAGTATATTTATTTTGTTATTTTTTGTCTCGAACAATTTTTATTTAAATAGTGTCTAATTGAAGCTTATAAGAATTTTCATTCATTCACTCATTCACATAATTTTCTATAAGAAGAAAGGTATGCTAAGGTTATTTTATTGAAGTCCATGTAAAAAATGTGGAGTAATATTCATTTTATTGATTTATTGTATGAAACGAATTTTATTTGCATAGTAAGTACCTAGGTAAAAGAAACGTGGGACGACAGCTGACACGATGGAGCGACGATCTTGACAAAACGATAGGCCGAAACTGGATTAGAAGAGCATACGATCGAAAAAACTGGAAATCCAATGAATCAATGGTTGACAAAGAGAGAGAGAGAGAGTACCTAGGTTAGGTTTCATTCATTAATTCGTATAATTTTATATGGGAAGAAAAGTATGTGTAGGTTATTTGACATAAACATGTGACAGTGTAAGTAATATTTAGATGATTAATTTATTGTATCGAATGAATTTCATTTGGATACTCCCTAATTGAAGCCTATTAAGATTTTCGTTCATTCATATAATTTTTTAGAGATCCTTTAGGAAGAAAGGAATGAAAAGGTTTTTTGAAAAGCGTATATCAAAAATATAGTATTGTAAGTAACATATATTTTATTAATTCTATGTATTTTTAATAAATAATTATAAAAAACGGTTTTTTCGCACTTTATTCTTTGTTCGCATAGTTTTCATAAATAGGGATCCAAAGCTGTTCCAATCCAAAGTCCTTCAAGTATTAATGTTATGCTATTTAAATTTTACTATGAATGTGAAAGTTTGTAAGGACTTATGATCGTTTATTTGTCAAATATTACATAGACTACAATTTATACAGGTATTGTGTAAATTGATCATAATATACCTATAAGTATACTTAGAAACTACACAGCAATCCATAAATTTGCTGTCAGGATGCCGTGTCCATCACCTTACAGGGAGAGGAATTTAAAACAGTGCCTGGGACTTACAACCCAATACGAGTAATCAGGGGCCCTTTAAAGTGTGCATTAACGCTTTCCTCCAAAATCCAAACTTCTCTCTTTATTGAACCAACTTGAACAATTCTTTGATCTTCCCAAAGCGCCTTTGAAATACATACCAGAAATTAACTAATAATAGCTCTAGAACGACCAAAATATCGTATTGCTTGCTCTCTAAGCCTGTTATATAAAACGAAAGAAAAGTTAAAATGTATTTATTCATACATATATAGATTCATGCTGTATCCCGCATATAGCAGGGTAGGCAGAGGGAACCTAGTGGTAAGACACTCCGTTCCCACATTAAAAATACTAAAATCAAATAATAATTATACTCGTGAAGTGCCACAAAATATCATGGACTAAAAACATAACAAATAAGTTTCAAAAACCTCATATTTCCAGTTAGCCCACAATCTACACTCCAGCTACTGTACATATAAGCAAACCCTCCCAAATAGATTTACAGGATTAAACAAAAGGTCGCTGCAGAATACGTCGGAATATATCAAATTTATAATCTCAGTTGGACTAAGTTCTACATTATTAATACACAGACAGAGAGCATTCATTTGTGAATGCGAAATCAGATACCTAGTTTAAATATGTTAATATATAGGCCATCGTGGCGTTATGAGACTGTACAGGCGATTGCTTGTGGGTTCGATTCCCATTTTGGGGGCATGGCCTTTTTTGGGTTCACGCTGTAACCCGCATATAGCAGGGTAGCCAGAGGGAACCTGAGAACCTAGTGTTAAGAGACTCCGTTTCCCGCTTTCCGTCAGGGGCATGGTTATATAGAAATTATTTCCATTATTTTCACTGTGGTATAAAAAAATATTCAGTTTCAGCACTCAACACGCAATGTCTCGATTTCGAGCTGAAAGTATAGAACGGAGTTCCTGAAAATCTAGCGTTAAGACAGTGTGTTCTCTTTAATATTTCCGTTTCCCATTTTCCGCGCAAGTTCAATATCCTCTGTATACGAATAATCAAATATATATATGTAAAAAAATATTTACTGAGTGAATGATAGACAGTCAAAGTACTACTAAAATGGTAGAAGCAGATGCATATTTCCACTTTCCTCGCTGTGGTAAAACAAAATGTTGAGTTTCGGCACTCAACACTCACTATCTCTATAACATATATATAACAGAGTGTCTTGACACTAGGTTCTCTCTGACTATATATATATATATATATATATATATATATATATATATATATATATTTTAGCATAATTAACAAATTTTATATAAACTTTAACCGGATTCATCGTGTTTGTTTTGATAGTCGTTGCTAAAGAAACGTGTAATTTACACGATTTCAATGGTTCAGTAATATTTATAAAACAAATCCCTATCAATCGAATCTGTTAACCTCCCAAAAAACAACCACTGTGCCACATAAATGAAATGCTTCACAAGTACCCAGTTAACATCACTTACTTAATTAAAATATTGGTCCATACAAAATAAGTAAGCTGGCGCATTTCCAAACAACTACGATACGAAACTAACGAGGCGAATTGAAATGTAATGAAGTAATTAATATAATTGAATATTTTCATTCAATCTATATATAGGGTGTCCCAAAATTAACGCAAGATTTGAATTAAATAGAAAATGCCATTTTAGTCTTTTAATAGCGAATGAATAATGAATATAATAGCAAACGGCGGCAAAGTCAAATCTTGCGTTAATTTTGGGACACCCTGTATATACGAATAATCGATTATATATATTAAACTTTTCTTTCACTGAGTAAATGACAGACAGAAAGTACTGCTGAAAAACTGGGCGCAGAAATCTGATATTTGTCATCTAGGGTCCATAGTGTTCCGGGAATTCCTACGGGTGGAAAAAGTCCATACTTTTAAGGGTAATAAAGTCCACGCAAAGGAAATCGTGGGCGACTAGTAGTTATAAATATGATATATATAGCGTGTTAAATAGCAGAACTCAAAGCAACGCTTAGTCTTAACCCTTGTTAAGACAAAAATTCATGTAATTTCCTTCAACATATTTTGATATATTAAAATCGAAAATCAATTTAAAACAGTATTAAATCTAAAAAAAACGGTTTATAAGCACTATAAAGTATTGTATATAAACCCATATCACCACTCCGAAACTGTCAGTAGAAAACACAAAAAAACTGAGCCATAAAGGTATCCAAAACTTGGCTTTGCAATGCAATGTATTCTCCCAGAGTCACTGTTATGATTTGTAGAGCTTAGCCAGCATTAATTCGTGGCGTCATTCAATAGAACCACACGAATCATCTTCAATTATTGTAGCTACCGAAAGGAATTGCGTTCTGACCGAGTTTTTGTAAACCTTTGAAGGCCTAAATAAGGAAAATCGTACAAATTGCCTTGAATATTTGTCCTTTGGATTTCTTTTGATCAGATTTGACCTCTTTTTATCTTGTCTTATTGTTAGAACACGGAAGGATGTTTAAAATTATTAGTGTTTTGTGTTTATTTAATACATTTTTGTTTCTTGTAAAGAGACTTGTACCAAAGTGATAATTTTCTCCATGTTTCTCTTTCTTAGTATTATATGCCGAAATTATAATAATTTACGTAACTTTCCCCTCTCTATATGGCTGAACAGGCATAGCGAATTTAATGTTAGTGAAGACACTGTTTCTGCCCAAAATCGAGACATTATATTATATTGAAAATCGGAACTCAATACCGTTGTCCTACCAGAGTGGGGAAATAAAATTAAAAATACCTCTTGCACATGTTTACACTCCTCCTTATTAAAGAAAATCCACTAAGCTACGAGACTAACAACTATGTGATGGTGCTGATTTTGATTTGTATTCGTTGTTATGTTTATGTCGTAACATACTTTGGTTTGCAAGGCTCGGTTAGATAGGTTTCGGCGTTGGGTTCCGAAAGTTTTCATTTTAAAGCAGCGAACGGAGTGTCTTGAAACTAAACTACTAACTCTCTCTGATTACCCTGCTATGCCGAATAAAGTAAGAAGCTGCTATAATATATATATTTTTGGCCTAGTTAGACAACATCCGGCGTTTAATTCCGCTACTTAACACATTAATAAATAGGCGGAATCATTATACATTTCCTTTACTAAAGTAAAATTTAAAGACCAAATTAAAAAATAATACAATTATATATGTACTGTATACAAATATTTGTAAGGTTTCGAAACCTTATATCTCAATCTGTTAACTTCTTAAGTCGGTAAGTGTTGGAACAATATTACTAAGCGGATTTCTTCGATGTCAGCTTAATTATATAGGTCATTTATATATTGTTGTGAACTAAAGAAATGTATAAAATACACCCAACTTTTCTCTACTTTACTTTGAATTTTTTCACAGTTGATTTTAATAATTCAAAGTTTGAAATAAAAAAATGAGAGGTGTCATGGGACACCCGGATAAAACGAAGTTAATTTGGATTAATTAGTAAAGAAATTATATTAAAATTTTATTTCTTTTAAGTTATAAAAAGTGTAAGGTTTTATAAAATATACATACTAAATTATAATTTACGTCTACATATAACAATAAAAAAATCTTAGAGGGACTTTATCGTAAATTTCTTCACAACAAACAAAAAGATATTTAAATAACACAAATCACTAATAATTTTAAACATCCTTTTGTGTTCTAACAATAAGACAAGATAAAAAGAGGTCAAATCTAACCAAAAGAAATCCAAAGGACAAATATTCAAGGCAATTTGTACGATTTTCCTTATTTACGCCTTCAAAGGTTTACAAAAACTCGGTCAGAACGCAATTCCTTTCGGTAGCTACAATAATTGAAGATGATTCGTGTGGTTCTATTGAATCACGCCACGAATTAATGCTGGCTAAGCTCTACAAATCATAACAGTGACTGTGGGAGAATACATTGCATTGCAAAGCCAAGTTTTGGCTACCTTTATGGCTTAGTTCTTTGTGTTTTCTACTGACAGTTTCGGAGTGATATAGGTTTATGTTCTTCATATTACTGAGTAAGCTTGCTTCAGTATATTTTCATAGAAAAAATTTTTTTAGATTATTCATTTTTATTGAAAAGACTTTTGATGTTAATATGACATAAAATATGTCGTTGAAGGAAACCTAAATGATTATAACTAGGATACTCATAGATATAAATGTAGAACTCTTCATGTCGCAGAGAAACAACGTCGGACTGTAATCACGATTGGTTGTGAATTCGATTCCCGTTTGAACAAACCATTATATTTAAATTATTTTCAGTTCCCTGCCTTTGCAAAACAAAACGCGGTGTTAAGAGCATTTATCATTAAGATCATTCAATTCGGGTGTTAAAAATTGGAGAACGAAGTGTTTTCATACTAAAGTCTCCTTTATTACCCTAATATACTAAGGAAAGCGTTAAGCTACAAAAAAAAATACTAGAATTCCTATATTAAATACTATTGCACAAAATTTGTGCAAATAAAAAAACAAAAATATATTATATATATATAAAAAAAATCATCATAAAATTTTCACGCCTCATACAATAATAGAAATTGCAATCATGGGAGTAATTCTTCAGTCGAAATCGCGGCTGACGTCATAACTTTTAACGAACCGCTACAAAGCGAACGGTATATGTGTA
>JAKGSA010001116.1:0-69106 GCA_033558755.1 Philaethria dido | reverse complement strand
ACTTTACTAGACACTGTTATCTCCCATCGCGCACACTCTTATCGCGGCCTTATATTAGGTAGGTTTATCTTATTTATTTTTATGAACCGCAACGGCGAACATTTCAACGCTCGGGTCAGTTTTATGTGCGGACTCGGTAAACTGGAATTTTTACTTATAATGGCCGTGTGAAATGAATGTTAGCTTAATTTGACTATGTTAATTGGTTTTTTTTTGGATTTAGACGTTTTTAATGTATGAAGAATTTAGTTATTTACATTTAAGATTTCTTCTATTTTTTATATTTTAAAGTGTTAATCATATACTTAGATACGAAAAATATTTTTAGGAAACGTATAAGAGTTAGAACAAAAATAAATCGTAATAAGTAATAAGAATTTCGACGCAGCTAGTTAAGGACGTATGGTTTAGCGGTTAGAGCGCTTGGACAGTTTCCAAGAGGCGCTGGTTTGATTCCCGCCGATTTTAAATTTTTATACGTTTGCTAAAAATATTTTTCGTATCCTAAGATTTTTACTAGACAGTATGAATATTTTTTTTTGTGGAAAATAAGTGCAGAAAATGATGTTTTTGTAATAATATATCAAAAATACACTACATTAATACAGAAAAAAAAATCCGTAGCATTCCAGGGATTAAATCTATGGGTGTCCATCGCTTTGCAGGAAGAAGAGCTCGAGGCAGTGCCTGGTGCGACCCCAGTGTAGACTTAAGGGGCCCCTTTAATATGCATAAACGTCGCATAAACGCCTTCACTGTCCAAGCTCCTCTAAATTTGTATGTTACGTAATATCATGACTTAGACATATATTTTTATATAAAGTGACATATAGCAACGGTTACGGTATACGACGCAAATTTGTTTTTTTTTTTTTCAAATTTATTCAAGAAATAGGAAAGAAGAGAGTTTAGATAGAATTTAGATATTTGATTTCCATTCGAAGATATGATTATGTTTAAATAACTTTCGTTTCCCAGTTCAGGTAACTAAGCGCGTTTCAACCATTTAACTTGCGTTATGTCAAATGTGGAGAATGGAGAGTCTTGATACTAGGTTCATATATGACACTGGTAAGAAACAACACTGTGAAACTGTTATAATATATGAAATGAAGATCGTAAATATCGCGTGTTTCTTGCGCTATAATTTTAGTAACAGTACGACACGCCCATCTGAAGGCGATTGCAATTTGCTAAGAATACTAAAAAAAAATAGAATAATAGATGCTATTAGTATGTCATGTAAAATTATGACATAAAGGCCGTAGAGGCGCAGTTATTAAAATTTTGATCACGAAATATCGCTATGGAAAGAGTATGGCATGGCTTGACACTAGTTTGTCTCTGGTTATGCGAGGGAAAACGTAAAAATATTGTCTATCGCCCCCTTTATCTTTCTCTAAAAGAAAATTATTAAAATAAACAAAGATAATCCATCAAAGGGCAACATTACTTGAAAGAGTAGGAATATTCTTATTTATACGAACGTTAAATCTTATTCCATCTGCCCCACTTGTTGGATGACAAACTTCTTGAGACTATTGCAAATAAAATTTTATTTCGAAACTTTAGATTACTATTTTTTTTCAAATAAAACTATCTTTTTTATTGTTCTTTTTTTTTTTTTTTATGGATAACGGATGGCAAACGAGCAGAAGGACCACCTGATGGTAAGTGGTACCTTCGCCCATGAACATCTACACCACCATAGATGTTGTAGATGCGTTGCCAACCTAGAGGATAGAGACGGAAGGGGAGGATAATATAGTAGTCCGCTATCGGAACCACCACATTTTTGGGAAAGAATGGGTGGGAAAGGGGAAAACCTGGCTTACATGCCATCGAACCGGAACACATCACAAGATATTTGGCGGTTCGTCTTTGACATGATAGTGGTCGCGAGCCAGACGGAGGACGAACCTCCTACCACCAAACAAAATTGGCTATTTACATCATTTATTACTATATATGACATATATAACCGAGTATTTCGATTTTTAGTTCTCTTTATCTATTCTCTGTGGGTTCAATTCCCACTCCAGGAAATGGATTATTTCATTTTCTGGGTTTGGTAAAGTAGGGAACGCAAAATGTGGGGAACGGAGTGTCTTAACACTAGGTTCCCTCTGTCTACCCTGCTGTATGCGAGATACAGCATGAAGGTATTGCCACATTTAACCATCTTCTATATAATTATAATTGTTTTTGTATGTATTTATACGTATCTATTTATTTATTTATTATATATATATATATATATATATATATATATATCATCTTAAATTTGCTTTTGTGCACCTATATATGTATTTTCTATGTAAAGAAGCCTTGTTGAAAGAGAATGCAAATTAGCGCTAAGACCGCCTTTTGTACTTTTTTTATTTTTTGTGCAATAAAGAATTTATAAATAAAATCTTCAAAAAAAGAGGAGATTCTTAATTCGACTGTATTTTTTAACGCGGTTATAACTTCTTACTGTGTGAACCAATTTTGGTGAGTCATTTTTATATGATGTTAAATTTAATAGAGATTGGACGAGTAGTGTTAGAGTTATACGTAATACGTTAATTTTAGTGTATATTATTTAAACATTTATTATTTAAAAATTTGTTAGATGGTAGGAGGTTCGTCCTCCGACTGGCTCGCGACCACTATCACTAATGATGTGTTCCGGTTCGATGGCATGTAAGCCAGATTTTCCCCTTTCCCACCCATCCTTTCCCCAAAATGTGGTGGTTCTGATAGTGGACTACTACATTGTCCCCCCTTCCATCAGTATCCTCTAGGTTGGCAACGCATCTACAACATCTCTGGTGTTGTAGATGTCTATGGGCGAAGGTAACCACTTACCATCAGGTGGTCCTTCTGCTCGTTTGCCGTCCGTTATCAATAAAAAAAAAAAAAATATATTTTTTTTATTAAAATTGAAATTATTATTAGACATACAATAAACATAAAGAATCACGTACACAGCATTGTAAACAACATCAAAAAACATTTTTTTTATGACAAAAAATAAAATAGCTAGCGTTTAATTCCTTTATGAATCCGCACGAGATAACGCTTTTCAATATTCTTTTCAGTGTCACTGTCAAGAAAACGATAAGGGATATTAGATTTTTTTATATTAAAGGTAGAATTTCTAGGTACGAGCTTTTGTTGGGAGAAATTTGAGATTTTCAATTCTATAAACTGAGTAGTTAGGATTCTTAAGATTTGTACGTAATTAAAATATTTGTTAATTTCTATTAGAAGATAACGCCTGTCGTGGGACAGAGGCACAAGCATGTGACTGTAAACGCGACAGGTTGTAGGTTCGATTCCCATTCCAGGAAATGGAATTTTTCATTTCCTGGGTGTAGTAACAAGGCAAAGCGCGACGTTGAGTTTCGCCACTCAGCACGCAATGCCCCAATTCGGCGGAAAGTAGGGAACGGAGAGTCTTAACACTAGGTTTCCTCTGCCTACCCTGCTATATGCGGGATACAGCGTGAGCTATGTATGTATGTATGTATTCAATCTTATACACTAAATATATAAGTAATCTTTAAGTAAAATATAAAGGCACTCTAGGAAAATCTGAGAATTCGTGCAAAAATAATCACGGCCTCAAACGTTTCTAATTTACATAAGCTACTTCTCAACAAGGGTTACGGATTCCATTTCCGTGGGACATATTTCTATTATGCTATTTCAGTTATTTAGTATTCCGTGTGTGTTTCACGGATTTTTAGGTGCTACTTCGCTTTTCTCCAGGTTTTGCTTATAATATATATATTTTTTACAATTTCATGCTTTATCCCGTATAGCACGATAATCAGAAAGAATTTAGTGTCAAGACACTCTGTTCTTTCGTAAATCGTACCCGAAATTATAATAATTCATGTTGAGTGGTGAACGCCGCCCTGTTAATTGACAGAGTAAAGAAACGGAGATATAATTAAAGTTACCCGAATCAAACTAATCGCGTTTACAGATGCTGCCCCAGTAACACGCCGTGAAGGCTTCAATTTATTATTTTATAGATCCAATGGAAGGCGCCGAGCTCACGTGTTTTATTATCTTCTTAGCTGATCGAATGCACAAAGGAGAGATCCAGAATGGCAGAATATTAGCGAGAATGATACATTATGAATGTAGAATTCAGTTATTTTGTGGGTCATCTGCGCTGAGCGAATGATTGGAAAAATACTAAAAGAGATATATGATGCAGGAGTGTGTAGTAAAAGAGATAGGGGTAGATCTTGATTGACCTTTAAGAATAAAATTTCGTGTAGAGAAGTCATGAGGACTATCCATAGGGTTTGTATGAAGAAATTGATGACTATGGATATTTAACGCAACAATTAAAACAAAATATGTTAAACTTTTCTCTGATTAATGTTCGAATCTGTACCACCACCATGTAAACCACCACATGTACTGTGCACATCCCACTTCTGCCACAGCAGCATCAACACAAAACTAAATAGAACTTTATGTGAACCAAAACTTTAAAACAACAAAAACAAAGCAAAAAAATGTAATAACAGACATAACATCTTCGAATACACATGTCTCTCAGAAATCGTGTCACAATGTGAAAGGAAGACAATGTAGAGAAGAATTAAGACGTCCCGCAAAAGAACCTCGCTACTGTTAAAATGAAACCTACATTTTATCCTTCGTGTAATACAAATGTACTGTACTGGTTTTAAAATGAATTTTTAGAAGTACTGTATGCTTAGTTGGTCCAAAATTTTTGAATTCTTTTGTGAATTTTGCGAAATTGTAGTAGTAAGTATTTCTATACCTTTCCTAGGAGAGAACAGGTTTAGGATTTAGTCAACCTTGTTATGTAAAGTGACACTATGGCTTTGTTTAAGTAATTAAAATTTTTACAAAAAAAAATATGTTTAATTTTTTCGCTTCCTCGCAAATACGACAAAATACGGCAATGCGCGGCGTTGAGATTCAGCACTCAACACGCAATACCTCAATAGCGCGGAAAATGGGGAATGGAAATCGTAAAGAGAACGGAGTATCTTAACACTAAGTTCTCTGGTTTCCTCTGCCTTATCTGCTGAAGCGTGAAGCTAAAAGTGAAGTAGTAAATAATTCCATGTGTTTCCAATGACAGTTACGTTTCTGGAATTAGTTAACCCTGTTATCTAAAATGATATTGATGGACATTTTTTGAATAATTAAAATTTTAACAAAAAAAAAAACCGCTTTCAAATAAAATGCAATAAAAAGTAACATTGTTACGAATAACTTAAAAATGTTCGTCAGATCTTAATTAAATGGGACCACAACAGAAGCACTAGCTGTCATATGAAACAAGAATCATAAAAATTGGGAAATTCCTCAATTCGGCGGAAAGTGGTGAACGGAGTATCTTAACACTTGGTTTCCTCTGTCTATCCTACTATATGCGGGATACAGCGTGAAGCTATGTATGATTGTATGTATCAAAATTGGTTAAGTAACACACAAAAAAAGTATGCCACGTTTTAGTGATCATAATAAAAAGAGATTCCCTTCTTATATCCAAAGTAAAAACTAAATTATCCTACAAAAATTGACCCACTTCCACTCTTTTAATCAGTCTTTCATTTAAAAAGGTATTCCCGAAAGAAGTATGAGCGTTTAAAACCAATTTGATTGCTTTTATGTTTTATTTTAAATTGCAATTACTCGAGTTCGTAAAGTATGGCGCAAGTTATTTATTTAATTAAACGTTAATAAAGATAAGTGATATCTGTCGTGTATGAAATGTATGGTATTTTTTAGCATTACGCATTTTTCCTGTACAGCAGTTCCCTCTGTTTTCCCCTTTCTGCGTAACTCAACGCTACGTTTTTAATATCAAAGCAAAAAATGAGAATAATTAAAATATAATTATTTCTCCGAGAATCTTGAGAATTGAATCCGTAACTAATCGCGTTAATACTGTGTCCCACTAAGCCATGATGTCCTTTGAATATTATGTAAGAAACAAATTCATACTTCTCTTCTTCTTCTTCATTCTTTTTATTCGTCTTGAAACTCTAGTGTCAAGACACTCCGTTCCCCACTTTCTGCCCGATTTCGATCCATTGAGTATTAAGTGGCGGAGCTAAATGCCGTGCTTTGTCTTACCACAAGAAGGAATTGAAATAATTATTTCCCTAGAGGCACAAGCGTGTAACTGTAAACGCGACAGGTGGTGGCTTCGATTCCCACTCCAGGAAATGTAAAAGTTTAGTATTTTAATTTCCTGGGTTTGGTAACAGGGCAAAGCGCGGCGTTGAGATCCGCCACTCAGCACGAAATGCCTCGATTCGGCGGAAAGTGGGGAACGGAGTGTCTTAACACTAGGTTCCTTCCATAAGCGGGATACAGCGTGAAGCTAAAATAATAATAATGATACATAAAGTTTCTCATTTCACTAAAAGTTTACCGTTTCAGGGTAACAAATCTCGTAATTGACGTGTTCATACATAAATAATGGAAATTGGTCCCAAACACTTGAAAGGCCCGAATATCAATTGTATCGGAAAGCTCTCGTAGTTCTTTGTAAAACTATTTCAGTACCGTAAAGCTTTTTGATCACGATTTCGATGGTTTTTGGCGGTCATTGTTGACGATTTTAAATTTTTATTGTTATTTTTAACCGACTTTCTGATGAAGGAGGTTTTTAATTCAATTATTTTTTGTATGTGTGTGTGTGCGTGCGTGCGTGCTTGCGTGCGTGTGTGTATGAGTGCGTGTGTGTGCGTGGTATTGAAGGTATTGCTTCTTATGTCTCATTTAAATTTAGTTAAGATCCGACGAGTTGTATGTGTGTCTGTCTGTTTGTCAAAATGTTTTTTTTTAATTCGTATTTTTACTTGACAAGTAATTAAAAAATATTGATGTGTGCTCCGAGTGCCCTACTAATGTATTTTTAACGGTACTAAGACTAATCTAATGAATAGATAAAGATTAAAACTTTTTTTTATGTACATAGCTTCAAGATTTTTGTCGTAGAGCCCAGGCATCGAACTCACAACCAATCGCGCTTACAGTCGTGCGACTGTATGTGTTTGTCCCACTGCGCCTTGATAGGCCTCTTTTTTTTAAGCTTCACGCTGCAACCCGCATTTAGCAGGGCAGGCAGAGGAAACCTGAGATCTTAGCGTTAAGACACTGACTTCGTCGACGTAGACGTCGTGTGTTGAGTGGCGGAACACTACCGACGCAATATTTTTTGTTACCAGAGCGAAGATATGAAAATATTTAATATTAAATATAAATTTTTAATATTTTTATTTCCTGGAGTGGGAATCGAACCTCCAACTCGCATTTACAGTTACATGTTGTCCCACTGCGCCACAACAGGCCTCAAGCCAGCATTTTTCTTTTTATACATTTTCCTTCTACAATATTTTTAACTAAAAATAAGGAATAAGAATACTTAAGTAAAGCTATCGGGATGCTTCACTCGACAAAATTTAATATCCAATTTTTCCTACTTAACGACTGAACTTGACACCTTCGTGGTTTACTTGAGTAACCTTTGTGTGCATTTGTTAGTCTTTGTTTCAAATCCCAGTCAGGGTATGTTTATATTTAAAAATATCGCATTTTTAGAATTTTAGAGACCTAGTCAAAAATATCATAATTTTGATATTTTTTCGAAACGACCAAGAAAACAATCTTTATTTTACTGGTTTTGATTAAAACAAGAATATAAATTGATCTATAATTTTAAAAAAATAACATCTTTTCAAAAAACTTAAATGTGCAAATCTATATTGACGTTTCCAAAAAATTGTTTTTTTCTAAATAGGTAACTATAATTCTAAAGGTGCGATGTAATCATTCCCCGAGTAGGAATCGAACCCACAATCCAATCGCGTTTGTAGTCACTCTTCCACTGTATTACAATAGCCTAAAATTTCAAATGTTATACGAAAAAACCTTTTAACCTTTTTAAAACGATCATTCCGACATGAACCGATCCGAAGTTAGCTGTCGGTCTCAGACTCCGACAGGATTCATTTCGTATCGGATTGAAAAAATCTGTTTTATTTTTGTACGGGAAATTCTAGCAATGTGTGCACATTTGTGGTTGAACTATTATTAAATATACATATATAAGTGTAAATTCGTTGGTTGGTTAGTTTAAGTTCCGCCACTCAACACGCAATGCCTTAATTCAGCGGAAAATGGGGAACGAAGTGTCTTAACACTAGATTCTCAGGTTCCCTCTGCCTACCCTGCTATATACGGGATACAGCGTGAAGCTAAAAAAATATAAGTTTAATATTTACTTTGATATAACCAGGTTTTAATAGCTTGATAAGTCGACATGCATATACTATTTTTCAAATTTTTCTTTTTTTTAACACCAACGCATTTTAAACAAGCCTTAAATATACTTTTGGATCGTAAGTTCCAGGCACTCTCAAAGCTCCATAGATTTCTGAGCAGTTGCTTTTTCTTCCTCGAGTGGGAATCGAAGCTACGACCAATGAAGTTCACAATCAGACGCTGTTCCACTGCCAGACAATTATAAATTCATCTTATTTTTTAACTAAATTCCAAGAAGAAATAGTTTCTCAATTGGACTGTCTTTTTATGTATGTTACCGCATTATTTTTTACTGGGTGAACCAATTTTGATTATTATTTTTTTATATGATAGCTCACTAGCTATTATATTATACTAGCGATACGCACTCGTCTTATATAGTTTTAGAGTTATTCGTAATACTACTTTTTTTTTTATTTTCACGCTGTATCCCGCATATAGCAGGGTAGGCAGAGGGAACCTGAGAACCTAGTGTAAAGTGTTAACATTTCCATTCCATTTTCCGCCAAGATGAGGCATTGCGTGCCGAGTAGCGGAACTCAACGCCGCGCTTTGCCTTGTTACCAGACCTAGAAAATAATACTTTTTAATGAATTTTATTTTAAGTCAATATTATTTTTGCGCTAAAATGTGAATAATATTTTTTTTATTATATTATTAAGAAGTAATACTTATAAGAAGAATGTTACGTTTTAATCAACAAGTTGTTTACGCTTCATTACACGAAATGAAAATTTTCGCCGATATATTCTTGACGCGATCTCCATTACCAACCCCTTGATAACTTAAAGTAACGTAATATATGTATATTGTTAGGGATGTACTTATATTTGATAATGACATCGATTTTATTATTTAATTTAATATGGTTTAAAACTTTAACAATAGTCTGTCGTTGCGGAGAGACTGCAAACGCGATAGGTTGTGGGTTTAATTCCCACTCCAGGAAATGAAAATTTTAAATAATATTTATTATTTTCATTTCCTCGCTCTGGTAACAAGGCAGAACGCGGTGTTGAGCTCCGCCACTCAGCACGTAACGCCTCAATCCGGCGGAAAGTGGTTAACGGAATATTTGAAAGAGAACCAAGTGTCTTAAAATCAGGTTCTCTACGTACCCTGCTAAATGCGGGATACAGTGGGAAGATAAAAAAACGACACTGTGATTTATTTCCATATATTTTGACATTTTATAATTCATTTTAGAAAATTCGACGCTCAGAACGTTATTTAAAAACAGCCAAGTCATACCACGAACTTTACTTTCTTCATTTTTTTTTTTTTTTATACCACGACGGTGGCAACAAGGCACACGGCCCACCTGATGGTAAGTGGTTACCGTGGCCTATGGACGCTTGCAACACCAGGGGCATCACTTACGCGTTGCCGACCCTTCAAAAACCTATTTATTCCCTAAAAAACCTATTTATTCATTTACTTATATATAAATTTTAGGATTATGTTCAAAACTTGGCACAAATATTTTTGATGGTATTACAGTCTATATAATTTGTTTCAGAATTGACGTTCTACAAGCTGCTATTTCAAGCTTCACAGAAGGGTAACGAATATAATATATTTAATGTATATACATTTCACCATAAATTCTTTTGTCAAAGCCATTTTTTTTTTTTTTTTTTTATTTTTCATCAGCTATCAAACGTTCAAACTTTCTTGTACACACCCATACATAAAACTAAAATTAAAATAAAAGAATAACAGAAAACGATGTACAACAGGCGAGCTTATCGCTAAAATAGCGATTTCTTCCAGGCAACCTTAGGGTATAGGAAATACGCAAATTAAGAAATTGGATAGGGTTTGAATAATACATACAAATAATAATAATAATAATACGCCCGCAGGGCAGCTTGTGGCGAGCTGTTGGGGAGTGGCGACCCCACGGACCTGAGACCTCCGGAGGGGATTTGTAATTTATCCCCCGCCTCTGGCTTGCCTTCGTTGGCCGGCAGAGTGGAGCGCAAGAGCTATATGCTCGGAAGGGTGGAAGTGCTCAATCTGCGTAATAGCGGGGAAACCCGCTCACGAGCACTCTCGCCATGATGAAACCGGTGCACACCTCTCGACACCCTTAGCCGACCACACCGATGTTGCGTCCGAGGCACTACGCCGCTTTGTGGGGGCCCATCTAGTGAGAGGCGAGTCACCGTCCTCTAACCTTTCAATTTGAGACTGTTGAAAAGGCGGACGTCTGGTAGTCTCAATCAATAGCCCAGTACTTAGTCCATCTAAACTCCATTCCATAGCCCTATTTTAGTTTTCCATATGTTCCATAGCTCCTACGCATTAACCGGTGACCATCTCTGAGCAATTACCTATGGTTACTCAGAGATGGATCCCGGTCAATGCGTCAAATTAAAAAATATTGTTGTCTCAAAGGGGCCTCTACGTGTTGGACCTATGTCCCCACGTAAGCCTTCCAAAGGACCAGGTTCCTTTGAACCCGAAAACTTAGAATGAGATAATAATACAAAAAGAAAAAATAAACTACATAAATATATTCATCATAACATTCGTTCCGTTCCGTTTCCGTTATAATGTTACTTTTCGTCGTAATACTGTGTGTGTGTTACTTTTGTTAAAATCTTAACTTATAAAAAGGGTCATAAAGTTTCCTTCAAGTTTTAATATAATGATTATAAAATCATTTTTTTTTTTTTTATGGATACCGGATGGCAAACAAGCAGAAGGACCGCCTGATGGTAAGTGGTTACCTTCGCCCATGAACATCTACAACACAAGAGATGTACTAGATGCGTTGCCAACCTAGAGGATACAGATGGAAAGGGAGGATAATGTAGTAGTCCGCTATCGGAACCACCACATTTTGGGGAAAGGATGGGTGGGAAAGGGGAAAACCTGGCTTACATGCCATCGAACCGGAACACATCATAAGATATTTGGCGGTTCGTCTTTGACATGATAGTGGTCGCGAGCCAGACGGAGGACGATCCTCCTCCGAATTTTAAATTTAACAAACATAATACAAGCATCACAAACGTTAAGTCATGACGTCTGTTTCCGAATTGCGAAACATCGGTTTGTCGTTATTTCCTTTCTTCAAAGTTGTCATGTTCAAGGAAATTAGATTAAAATTGAGTTATTCGTATTGTTACAATTGCGATGGAAGGTATTTAGACGTAAGGTGTAGGTTCGATTTATATATTTAGTTATTTTTATCTGAGGTTATTTTTACGCAGTGGGACAGCATCTGTAGGGCAAGCACGAAAACATTTTTTTTTAACTTCACGCTGTATCCCGCAATATAGCAGGGTAGGCAGAGAGAACCTAGCGTTAAGACACTCCATTCTCTTTCAACAATTCCGTTCCCGCTTTCCGCCGAATTGAAGCATTGCGTGTTGAGTACCGGAACTCAACGCCGCGTTTTGCCTTGTTACCAAACCCAAGAAATGAAAATACTAAATTTTATATTTCCTGGAGTGGGGATCGAACCCACAACCTGACGCGTTTACGCACACATGTGCCTCTGCGCTGCGACAGGCATGTTTAATAGTTAGCAGCTTATCTTAAATATTATATTCTCTTTGCAAGCATTAATTGCAAGCACAAAGAAGTAGCTGGAATCCCAAGTCATATAACATTTACATTGCCTTACAAACTTATGTACGGTATTAAATTTATTATAACCGGAAGTGCTTGGTTTGACAAATAATAATGAATACGTAGTGGGGAACGGTATTATAGAAAGAGAATGGAGTGTTTGGAGTTTAACTAATAGCTCTTAGTGACTTAACTTAGTGTCTGTCAGTCACTTAGTAACCAAATCAATATTAACACTATAAATGGGAAAGTGAGTTAGTTTGTCTTATGTTATATTATTTCTTTTAGCTTCACGCTGTATCCCGCATATAGCAGGGTAGACAGAGAGAACTTGAGAACCTAGGGTTAAGATACTCCGTTCTCTTTTTAACATTTCCGTTCCCCACTTTTATTTTATCATTTTTTCAGTCAAAATATTTGAGTGGCTGTAGAATGAATAGAAGCTACTTTTTACCACAGTAAAACATTTTATTTTTATGGGAAGATTCATAATAATGCGAATTACCATTGACCAACTTAGCGAAACCGCGGCGTTGAGTTCCGCTGAATAACCTAGAATGGGCCAAAATCACTTTCACTTCAAGAAAAAGACATTTGTAATGATTACAATATAAAGGAACGGAATTGTTGAAAGAGAACGGAGTGTCTTAACACTAGGTTCTTAGGTTTCTCTCTGGCTACCCTGCTGTATGCGGAATACAGCGTGAAGCTAGTAGTTTGGTGGTAGGAGGTTCGTCCTCCGTCTGGCTCGCGACCACTATCATGTCAAAGACGAACCGCCAAATATCTTATGATGTGTTCCGGTTCGATGGCATGTAAGCCAGGTTTTTTTTTCCTTTTTCCCACCCATCCTTTCCCCAAAATGTGGTGGTTCCGATAGCGGACTACTACATTAACCTCCCCTTCCATCTGTATCCTCTAGGTTGGCAATGCATCTACAACGTCTCTGGTGTTGCAGATGTTCGTGGGCGAAGGTAACCACTTACCATCAGGTGGTGCTTCAGAGCGTTTGTCATCCGTTATCCATAAAAAAAAGATAAAAAAATAATAATATAATGGTAAAAATGACTGTACATACGTTTAAAAATACAATACAGTTAAGCCTAGTATTAGTTTGCGTTTCGCAAAACGCGAGGATTAGCTTTTGTGACAGTTTTTGTGGAATCACGGCGAATTTTACTGACAGTTTGACACGATAATTTGATTTTCATATTGTATTTTTTTGTTCAGAACGTTGCTCTATATGGATTGGTTGTTTATATTGAATTGTATGGGACATACATGTCAATCATAATATGTAAAAAAGGGTGATTTTGACTATACACTATAGGAGAGAAAATTTTGTGTTCAAATATTCCGTTCTCTACTTTTCACCTGAATTCAAGAGATGTAGAGTGGCGGAACTTCGTTGCACTGTGTTGATACCAGAGCGGAGAAATGTAAACAATTCCCCCGTATGGGAATTGAACATACAGCCACGCGTGTTAACAGTTAGATAATATAACACTAAGTCACGATAGCCCCTTTTTTAGCTTCACGCTGTATCCCGTATATAGCAAGGCAGAAGGAACCAGAGAACCAACTGTTAAGACACTCTGTTCGCTTATAACATTTCCGTTTCCCACTTTCCATCAAATTGAAGTATTGCATGCTTGACGGAACTCAACGCCGCGCTTTGCCTTGTTACCAGAACGAGGAAATGAAAACACTAAATATTATTTAATATTCTCATTTCCTGAGATGGAATCGAACCCACAACTCGTCGCGTTTACAATCGCACGCCTGTGCCTCTGCAGCATTCTATTTCGCATAGCAGGGTAGTCAGAAAAAACCTACGTTGACCTTTATTGCCTCCAAAATAGAGATATGAAAACAATATAAGGTAAATTATTTGACGTTCAAAAAATGAAGCTCGTATCGTTGAATAAAATTATTTGACTTTGACTTTGACTTTGACTTTGACTTTGACTTTGACTTTGACTTTGCCTTGACAATTTCTCCAAATAGGAATTGAACCTACTACCACTCGCGTTTACAGTTAGACGATTTATTTTATCATTGAGCCACGATGGTCTCGTTTTATAATAAAAAGTAATATTAAAACAGTATAATTAATTAGCAAAGTTGTTTTCTTTGATTCAATATTTATCCCTTCTTTAGATAAATATCGTATTTACGTAAATACTTCATCTAGATTAAAATAGACTATAATAGAAATATCAATAGTAGTGACCACTGTGGCGTAGAGGGACCGCATCTGGTTCGCTGTGATGATTATGGGGTTCGAAGTTCACTCGGGGGATTAAATTATTTCCATAACCTCGCTTTGGTATAACAAAACACGGCGTTTAGTTCCGCCATTTAGTTAGCAATGTTTCAAATTCGGATGAAACACGGAGAAAGGAATGTTTTGACCCTAGCTTCTCTCTGCCTACTCTACTATAAAGAAAGTTGTACTGCAGGATAAAACGCATAGCAGAAAAACCAACAGAATATTATTTTTTTATAATTGACTCTATCATGGCACCAAAGTGCGATGGTAGTAGATTCGATAGAGTGTCTTAACACTAGGTTCTCAGGCTCCCTCTGCCTACCCTGCTATATGCGGGTTACAGCGCGAAGCTAAAAAAAATTAAGGGTGTCGGAATTTAACGCACTTAGTCTAGCGTCTACAAAGGAAATTTAAAACTAATCATTGCACTCGTATACAACCAATACATGTCACAAACAAAATATTTACTCACAAAAATTTTAATTTTTCGCCGCACTATAGCAAAATGTGGATGATATTGCAATTTCAGGCGGCTTTGTGGAACATCTCAGGCGTACACTGTGGCAGGTCGTATGAATAACTAAGCGTCTGCATCTTCAAAGCTCAGACTTACGTTATCAAATACTGTTACTGTAAGGAAATCTATTAATTATACGTTTTTTAATGAGTCTCTCATAAGTGTGGATGGAATTTGATTACTGAGTGATACTACATTTGGTATAATTTTTATGTTAAATGTTATAGATTCTCGCTTTTTCTGAAATTGCAAAGTCAGAGTGAAATTAGCATCTAGTCGCGATTGGTTATGGGTTTGATTCTCACTCTTGGAAATGATAACATTTGAACTATTTTGCCTGTCGTAGCGCAGATGCACAAGCGTGCGACTGTAAACGCGACAGGTTGTGTGTTCGATTCCCACTCCAAGAAATGTTAGTATTTTCATTTCCTGGGTTTGATAACAAGCAAAGTGCGTAATGCCTCAATTCAGCGGAAAGTGTGGAACGGAATTGTTGTAAGAGAACGGAGTGTCTTAACACTAGGTTCCCTCTACCTACCCTGCTATATGCGGGATACAGCGTGAAGTTAAAAAAAAACTGCTCTGATTTCTCCGCTTTTGTACTTACCAATAACAACGAAAAAGCGAGGCATTACGTTCCACCACTTAACACGCAATATCTGAAAATCGAGCAGAGTGGTGAGTGGAGTGTCTCTACACTAGGGTCTCTCCCGTATGTGACAACCGAGCTATGCTTTTTCTTTTACTATTTTTTACAACAACTTTACGTATTTACGTGCTTTGTCTTGTATCATAGGGTCGAAATGATTCCTCTACGTGGAGATTGAAATTACAAACAATGATTACAGTCAGACGAGCCCTACTGCGCCAACGGCCAATGGATATTTTCATTTTCATATTAGTTTTAGATATGCTTGACAGATAACAATCTTCCTTAACTACTAGGCCGTTTAAATAATATACTAATATTACTAATATTTTGAGAGAAACTTAGTGTCAAGACACTCCGTTCACCGCTTTATGCCCGAATACGAGAAAAATAATTTGAATATAATACTTCCCTTTAATGGAAATCGAACCCACAATCGCCTTAACAGTCAGACACTGTCCCACATACATACATACATACATACATACATAGCATCACGACGTATCATCATATAGCAGGGTAGGCAGAGGGAACCTGGTGTTAAGACACTCCATTCCCCACTTTCCGCTGAATTGAGGCACTGCGTGCTGAGTGGCGGAACTTTACGCCTCGCTTTGCCTTGCTGGGAATCCACCATAAACCCACAATCTGTCGCGTTTACAATCGCATGCTTGTGCCTCTGCGCCACGACAGGCCTCATACTAATAATTTACTATTTACATCATTCATTCATCATATTTCATTCATCATATTTCATATTTTGTAAACATGAAAACGCTATTATTTGATTTCATAGATTTTGAACGATAGAGCGTAGACCAGACCGAAATGATTTCTACCAGAAAACTGTTCGCCTCGTGCCTCGTACAGGGTTTGAGCCAAGAATTTACATATCAAAGAGTGTTAGTAAAATATTCTTTCAACAAACCACTAAGGCTGTGTTATATGATACGTCTATGTATTTTGATACAGTTTTCTATGAAAATGACAAGTTATTTTTATAAAGACACAAATATTGAGGCCATCGTGGCGTAGTGGACGATTGATTATAAGCACGTTTGGTTGTTGCTTTGTTTCCTCGGGGAATCATTAAATTTCAATTATTTTTATTTCTACATTCTGGCAAGTAAAAAGACGGTGGCGCAACATGCAAAGCCTCGAATTTGGGCAGAATACGGCGAACGGAGTGTCTTAACACTAGGCTTTCTCTGAATACCCTGGTGATAAAGTGCGAAGCTGCCAAGTTAAAGTTTCTATGAAAGAAGATTGCAAGGTAACGAATATTTTCAAGTCAAGAAATCCAAGACTTAGAAAACAGAAGTATGATACATCGCTAACCAATATCACATAATACTAAAAATAAAACCATAATAAAATAGCTAAATAGTAATCAGTAGTTATCTACTTTCTATCTGCATCCGAGATCTTGAGTATAGAGTAGCGGAACTTAACACCACATTTTGTCTTACCAGTTTGAGGGAATGGAAATATTTATATTTAATTCCTCTGACTGGGTAACGAACCCACAACCGTCACGTTTTACAGTCACGCTGTCCCATGATAACCTTAAATAAATATATGAATTCTCTAAAATTTATATTTTATAAGCTACAAAATAAATAGAACCACATATAGCACTAGTTATCATATAAAACAAGAATCATCAAAACTGATTCATCCAGCAATGATTCATAGTTTAACACACGTTAAAAAAACAGTCAAACCAAGAACCTTCGTTTTCGAAGTCGGTGAAAATCAACGTAAATAAGCGTATATCTTAACGTGTACGTTCAGTATGTAAAGAGGGCAACCGAGACGAAACTACTGCATTTACCCCATGAAGGAACGCTTGTCTTTTGTAAAAGGAGCTTCCACGCGTGAAACATGAATAAATGCTTCATTCCGCTTCTGTGTTGAATCAAATGGTAACATGTGGTAAGGTAAGTTTAGGTATATTTATATAGGGTTTTACGATTTGCAAATGAGTAGGATTAAGGTAATTTTATGAACAGTTTTTAAGTTTTGTATATACTTTTTATTCCATAAACTGTAGCTAACGGTTTTGTAAATATGCTTGATTTTGACTTTTAAAAATTGTTAAAAATTTTATTAAAAGAACATACTTCAAAACAAATACATAAAAATTACGAATAACATAGAACTACTTGTCAGATGTTTGAACTTTTTTAAATAGTTTCAAATCACAAGCACTATACGGTATCGCCATGAAAAATGCTTTCATTCCGCTTGACGTTGGAATCGGTAAATATGTAATGGTAAGGTAGAAAGCAGGTATATTTATGGGTTTACGGGATTTTACCTTAAATGGTAGGATTAAGGTAATTTGGTGAACAGTTTTTAAGTTTTTATACTTTATTCATAAACTGTAGCTAACTTATTGGTTTGTAAATATTTTTGGATTTGACTTTTTTAAAAATTATTTAAAATTTTATTAAAAGAAAACATGCACCTTCAAAACAAATATAAAAATTACGAATAACATAGGAACTACTTGTCAGATTTGAACTTTTTAAATAGTTCAAATCCACAAGCACTATAGTATCACTGAAAAAATGCTTTCACATTCGCTTTCATGCTTTTTAGTATAAAAGGTGAAGCTTAGAGTATGTCTATAGTTTTGCTGAGTTTTGTTTACCTTAAATAGGTAAGATAAAGATAATTTTTTTAAATCTTCATCATGTTTTTATATTTTTATTCTTCAGAGAAGAGTATGGCTAAAGAAAGTTTTATTAAGAAAATGTAAAAATTTTATTAAAAAGAAACAAACTTTCAAAACAAATACACTAGGAAATTACGAAGGCATAACTTAAGACTATTTGTTTTAACTTTAAAATTGGGACCACATCAAGCCACAAGCTATCTTACCTCCTAATATGTTTTCATTCCATTATGTGGAATCAGTAAAATACACGTAATAATGTGTAAAATAAGTTTAACTATAATATGTATATAGTTTTTGGTTTTTTACTATAAATGATAGAAAGGTAATTTGTTTTATATTTGTTATATGATATGTATGATAGATAGAGAGCATATAGAGTCCAAATTTATTTTGGGTATCATCTACTCCATTATGGCTACTTCACCTAAATTAGATCGGAGATCAGAAGAAAATGTATTTTTGAAGTTTTAAAGCCACCAGGATACAGGATACAGGATACAGTGCAACGAAGTTCCGCCACTCTACATCTCTTGAATTCAGGTGAAAAGTAGAGAACGGAATATTTGAACACAAAATTTTCTCTCCTATAGTGTATAGTCAAAATCTCCCTTTTTTACATATTATGATTGACATGTATGTCCCATACAATTCAATATAAACATCCAATCCATATAGAGCAACGTTCTGAACAAAAAAATACAATATGAAAATCAAATTACCGTGCCAAACTGTCAGTAAAATTCGCCGTGATTCCACAAAAACTGTCACAAAAGCTAATCCTCGCGTTTTGCGAAACGCAAACTAATACTAGGCTTAACTGTATTGTATTTTTAAACGTATGTACAGTCATTTTTACCTTTATATTATTATTTTTTTAGCTTTTTTTTTTATGGATAACGGATGACAAACGCTCTGAAGCACCACCTCGTGTTAATCACACACTTAGGAAACGAAAAACTTATTTAGAAAACGTATAAAAATTAATACGCAGCGGGACTCGAACCCGCGCCTCTTGGAAGGTTTCCATGAAGTCCCGCTGCGTTCAAATTTTTATAGGTTTTCTAAATATATATTTTTTTAAAGATAACTTGTGGAATAGTTTTAAAGCTTTATATTTTTTATATATAATAGTTTTCTAGTTTTTTTTTTTTTTTTATGGATAACGGATGGCAAACGAGCAGAAGGACCACCTGATGGTAAGTGGATACCTTCGCCCATGAACATCTACAACACCAGAGATGTTGTAGATGCGTTGCCAACCTAGAGGATACAGATGGAAGAGGAGGACAATGTAGTATTCCGTTCTCGGAACCACCACATTTTGGGGAAAGGATGGGTGGGAATGGGAAAACCTGGCTTACATGCCATCGAACCGGAACACATCATAAGATATTTGGCGGTTCGTCTTTGACATGATAGTGGTCGCGAGCCAGACGGAGGACGGACCTCCTACCACCAAACGAAATTTTTGCCCGAATTTCAGATATTGCGTATTAACGGAACTCTATTTCAAGCTTTATCTTAGCAGAGTGGCGATTTAAACAATTAAATATAATAATATCCTGAGTCGAAATCGAATCTACAACCATTCGCGTTTACAAACAGTTGCTGTTTCACTACGCCATGATGACTTCTTGACTCTTAAGCATATGCTTAGTATAAAAAAAATATATTTTTTATACATTTAGTTTAAGTCTCTTTACCCCGCTAGGGATAAAGCGTGAAGTTAGGTAAGGTAAGGTAGTTTAAGAAAATCTTGTTTCAATATATTGCGTGTTATATAGCAGAACTGAACTTCACGTTTTGTCGCCTGTCGTGGCGCAGAAGCATCAGCGTGCGACTGTAAACGCGACAGGTTATGGGTTCGATTCCCACTCCAGGAAATGTAAAATTTAGTATTTTCATTTCTTGGGTTTGGTAACAAGGCAAAGCGCGGCGTTGAGTTTCGCCACTCAACACGCAATGCCTCAATTCGGTGGAAAGTGGGGAACGGAATTGTTGAAAGAGAATGAAGTGTCTTAACACTAGGTTCTCTGGTTCCCTCTGCCTACCCTGCTATGTGCGGGATACAGCATGAAGTTAAAAAAAAAAGAACTTCACGATTTGTCTTATCAGGGCAGCGAAATAAATATAATAATTTCTCAAATGGGAATCGAACCCACATTCATTTGCGTTTACAGTCAGACGCTATTCCACTGCGCCACGAAAGCGTCTACAATTTTAACATGTAATATGTAGTCGTATAATAAGTATTCGCACGCATGTCAACCGCGCCCGTACATCTAAATCGATTACAATTTGTTCATGTAAATTGCGAATATACATCGACTTTTACTCTTTTTATGTAAAAGTATTCCTGTATTTTAATACAGGATTATTTTATTTTTCTATATACACTTAAAAGTAATAATATTTAAGATTTTAACAAAGAAAGAAAACCAACATTAAATATTTTATTTAAACTCGCACTAAGAAGTTAAATTATTACGAATAACTCAAAAACTAATCCTATCTTAACTAAATTTAAATGGGACCACATCAAAAGCACGCATTATCATATAAAGAAAGAATCATGAAACTTGAGTTAAGTCTTTAATTATGCCACTCATCAAACCTGGTTCTCTCAGTAGAAAATTAGCTATATATACTAGAAAATTAGCTATATAATGTTGTTTGGTGGTAGGAGGTTCGTCCTCCGTCTGGCTCGCGACCACTATCATGTCAAAGACGAACCTCCAAATATCTTGTGATGTGTTCCGGTTCGATGGCATGTAAGCCAGGTTTTCCCCTTTCCCACCCATTCTTTCCCAAAAATGTGGTGGTTCCGATAGCGGACTACTACATTATCCTCCCCTTCCGTCTCTATCCTCTAGGTTGGCAACGCATCTACAACATCTCTGGTGGTGTAGATGTTCATGGGCGAAGGTAACCACTTACCATCAGGTGGTCCTTCTGCTCGTTTGCCATCCGTTATCCAATAAAAAAAAAAAAAAAAAAACATTAAGAAAAAACAGTCAAATTGAAAACTTCTTTCTTTCAAATCGGTTAAAAATTGCAAAGAGCCTGCTTTTGAAATGCAAAACTGACATAATTAGAGATAGAAGCTACACACTCATAGCTGTATTAAAGCTATGCTGCGAGTATAACTAGGAACCAGGAAACCTATTTTTAAAACGAAATGCTTATAATTGCTCATCTCAGTCTTACTGGAATGTGAACGCAACACGTTGGTAATGCTGCGCTAAAAAGACCGTTTACCATTTAATTTCTTTAGGAAAAAGCTGGGAATTTTTCAGAAATTACTGAAAAGATATATTTATGTGAATTGGTTGATTTGTTTGTATGTTTTATTTAGGATATAAGGTTCAAGTAGAGTGGAGTTTCTTGACACTAGATATTCTTTCACTATCGTGCTATATAAATAATTGAGATTTTAACAAAAAATGAAACCAATTTTAACTGAAATGTACTAAAAACACATTTATTACGAATAACTCAAAACTACTCATCAGGTCTTCACTGTATAAGCTGGGATTTTTTAGAAATTACTAAAGAGATAACGTTATATATCAGTGGGGTTTGTCGGCATGTTTTATTATAGCAAAAAACGAAAGTATAGAGTTCAAGTGGAACGGAGTATTTGGACACTAGATTCTCTCTCACTATCTTGCTATGTAAATAATAGATATTTAAAAAAAATAAAACTGATTTCAAAGAAAATACACTAAATCATAATTATTACGAATAGCTCAAAAACTTTTTATATAAATTTAAATGTGATCGCACCACAAACACTATCTATAATATAAAAAAATCATAAAACTTGGCTCATCCAGTAGAAAAAGTCTATACCTATACATAAACAATACGAATTTTTACGATTTTTTCGGAATTTGACGAAAAGATAAGTTTATATGAAATCTAGTTGAATTGATGGTATGTTTTATTTAAGTTATGGTTAAAATTAAGGCGTACGGTTCGAGAAGAACGGAGTGTGTCGACACTGAGCTCTCTCTCACTACAGGATAGAACTAGAAAAGGAGTGAAACTGCTACTAATTGAACTAAAATTCATTTAAAACTGTTTTATGATTTTATGCCAGTTTTTCACTAAATATATTTTTTTAATTAAGTCACGTTTATGGTTCTTACTTTATGCGGTACAACTGAATGAAGATGTCACTTTTTGCTCTAAAAATTCATAACAAACGCCTGTCTGTGTAAACGCGACAGGTTGTGGGTTCAATTCCCACTCCAAGAAATGGATTTTTTCTTTTTCCTGGGTTTGGTAACAAGGCAAAGCACAGCGTTGAGTTTCGCCACTCAGCACGCAATGCCTCAATTCGGCGGAAAGTGGGGAACGTAGTGTCTTAACACTAGGTTCTCAGGTTCCCTCTGCCTATCATGTTATATGCGGAATACAGCGTAAAGCTAAAAGCAATCATAAGAAATAGTCTATTTTAAAGTCTTTTGCTAATTTTCGACGAATATTATCTTTGAGTCATGTCGCTTTTATGAAATGCCATCTTTATGTTACACACATTTACTTATGTAAATGAAAGAGAAACCTTTTTTTTTTAAATTTACTACTTCTTTTAGACAAAATGATGAAAATTATCATAAATAATATTTACCTTACAATGATTAATATTTAGTATTTTAATTTCCTCGCTCTGGTAACAAGGCAAAGCGCGACGTTGAGTTTCGTTATTCAGCATGTAAAGCCTCAATTCAGCGGAAAGTGGGGTACGAACCATAAGAGCACGGAGTGTCGGTTCAAAAGCTTAGACAAAGTAAAAAGAATGATAATAAAAATTTATTTTGTTCCTGTAATTAAATTTCACTAGACTAACGAGTTTGTTTTGGCCAGCAAAAAAAGTTATTTTATGTTTCCTGTAGTTGAAAACATCGCAATTTTAAAGTGCTTAACGACGAGGCCATCGTGGCATAGTGGAACAGAGTATGGCTGTAAGCACGATTAATTTTGGATTCGACGTTCATTCGGGAGTTTTTTTTAGTTTTACGCTGTATCCCGCATATAGCAGGGTAGGCAGAGGGAACCCGAGAACCTTGTGCCAAGACACTATTATTAATGAATATATTTATATTATTTTCATTTCTCTGCATTGATTTAACAAAGCGCGGCGTTTAATTCCGCCACTTAACACGTCTTAATTCGGATGAAAAGTGGAGGTTTTCTAAGGTAAGCTTAAGTATAGATTATAAGGCTTTTTACTCTAACTAGTATCCCCGTAAATGCGTTAATAACGTATTGCGTAGTGACGTATAGGCCACTTTGTATAAACATGGATGTCAAACCATGGTAGTGTGTGTAACATTCATTTTGTTAATTTAATATACTTTTTATGCATATAAAAAGATATTACCATTCTGCACTCCTTCGTTATATAAACTATAAGTAATATAAACTATATGTGTGTGTTCGTAAAAAGGGATCCAAAATGTTTGCTTCATGTATTTATATATATAGATTTAGACTAAAATCCATCTTATATTTTTTAACTATTTACTCCACTTTCTGCCTGAACATTGGTTCTTGAATGGCACTCAATCCAGGCAGAAATTACAAAAACGAATTACCTATGCAGGATAGCCTAAAGCTATTTTTTTGTACCATATACAGGGATCTGATATCAATTTTTTTTTTCAACTTCACGCTGTATCCCGCATGTAGCGGGGTAGGCAGAGGAAACCAGAGAGCCTAGTGTTAAGACTCCATTCTCTTTCAACTATTCCGTTCCCCACTTTCCGCCGAATTGAGGCATTGCGTGTTTAGTGGCGGAGCTCAACGCCGCGCTTTGCCTTGTTACCAAACCCAAGAAATGAAAATAAATTTTACATTTCGTGGAGTGGGAATCGAACCCACAAACTGTCGCATTTACATTCGCACTCTTGTGCCACTGCGCCACGACAGGCGTTACAAAATATTTTTCATTGTACAATAAAAGTACAGTAAAAATGTAAAACAGGCGCGGCTCAGTAATTAGTTGTCAGTGTCGATGCGACGGCCTGTCAACACCGAAAGTACGCTACTGGCATTTTTATTTGAGGAGACAGTGCTTTGTACCGATTTTATTGGTGCAATGACATTTTTAACATTTTCCACAGTGTATGTTGAGCTTGTTTTGGTTTGGATGGCTATGTGATCTTTGATTTTTGTGATTTTTTCTTATATTAAATGAAACTATTGAAGTTATACTTCTTTGGGACCATTAGTATTTTCTTCACGTCACGAAAAACTGACGCCATGAAATTAGCTAGTCAACGTTTCAGTTTTTTTTGTTATTTAAGAAAAAAATACTTTCTACATGCATTATGTACACACACAGACACACAAACGGGCTTGCGCGCACGCACACAAACACGTAAAATGATTTTTCTTTCTTGTTTTAGTGTCATCTCTCATTATAAAATGTTCATCTTGGAATCATTTTACTACAAGTTACACATAAAAGCTTATTTAATTATAATTCATACAAAATTATCGCTTTTGAGATTACCTGTATAAACTCAATATTGAGGAGTTAATAGCTTTGTAAGCTGATTATAATTGAATGGCCCACAATAACTTAACGCTTCTTTCTTTCTATAGGGCAAGCAAGAAAACTTGCGACAAAGTTTTCTTGCCTACCCTATAGAAACTTTAGTTCCTCTTACGCACGGTAGGGGCGCTTTTCAGTTCCCATACAAATTCTTTCGATAACGATACGAATACTTTGTCGCAAGTGTTCGTGCTTGCCCTACTGTTGTCATGATGCAAGAGATGTGATAATAAACAATTTTATTATAGTTTCTTGCTTTTTTTTTACTTTTGTTTGTGGCAAAAAGTATAAACTGAACTTTTTAGTATCAAGATTTTCTATTCTCCATTTTCCATCTGAAATTGAGGCATTTTTTGTTAAGCTCCGGAAGTAACCGCTTTTTCTTAATAGAGCGGAGAAATCTATATATAAATACATGAAGCAAAAAATTTGTACCCCTTTTTACGAAAATCACGCGGACGGACATTAAACTTGGCACACTTATAGTTTATATAGGAGAAGGAGTGTAGAATCCTAATATTTTTTAAAATTGTGCATGAAAAGTATATTAAATTAATAACATAAATGTTACACACACTACTATGGTTTGACATCCATGTTTATACAAAGTGACGTCTTTAGTATAAATTACTAAAGACGCGTTGTTCTCGCGTCAACGGGAACACTAGTAAAAATAATTTATTCGTTTCTTCGAGTAATCGGATCGAACCCACAACCAACCGACATTGCAGTTCCACCCACCGTATTACGATGGCCGCAAATCTAATTATACTCTCAATAAAATTCAAAATACAAACGCACTAAGAAAAAAAGCAAAAATTTTTGCACCTTTCAATATTTTCCGTCATAAATTATACCTGAAAGGAACCTTAATATTAAATAATTCAAAGTTCATAAATAACACTGGCTTCCTTAACCATTTAAGATGAGTATTTTTAATACTCCCCCAAACTTGCTAAGTGCCCTTAGTAAATTCATGAAAGTTGAAATTTCCTGAAGCTTCACTTTGTTAGGGCCATGCCCCAAAAAGTTGGTAAAAATTTTGGGTCAATCGTCCTTGTTTTTAGGTGAAGTTTTCAAGAAAAATAGTAATGGAGGAAGCTAGTGGTCGTTTGTTTTCTGTATAAATATTTAAATTTGGCATGAATCTGAATATTTATGTACGGTTTCCTTTTGTTATTTTGCTTGATTTGTAACCAACTTCCTAGGAGGACTTTATAGGAGGTTGTCAATTCGACTGTATTTTTTTATGTGCTACTCGTCCACCCAGTTAAACATAAGATTTTACTGGATGGACCAATTTTGATGATGTTTTTTATATGATAGTTCTAGTGCTATTGATGTAGTCTTATTTAGATTTAGTTAAAATCTGACGGCTAGTTTTTGAGTTATTCGTAATAATTATACTTTTTAGTGCAACAATAAGCTCTTTGATTTTCGCAATTATTACACATAATCAATTGAACTATTTTAACCGGATTAATCGCGTATATTTTTGTATTCGGAAATACATTTTTGGAAACCCGACGTTTCGAACACTTTACAATAGTCCGTGGTCACAGGTAGACTGAGGTGGCCATCCGGTAAAAATAGTTTCATTTAATACTCTTTAGTGCATTTTATTAGAAGTCGGTTTCTTTTTTGTAAAAATTTTATCATTGACTGAGTAATTTTAATACCAAATTAGAACATTTAGGTAATCGTGGCGCAGTGGAACAGTGTCTGATTTCCACTCGGGGAAATTATAATAATAAATCTCTTTTAGAGACAAGTCCACCAATTGTTAACATTATTTAATATATTTTGTTTTGAGTGCAATAAAGAATATATCTATATATATATATATTCTTTATTGCACTTAAAACAAAACATGATACTTAAAGGTACAGAAATTATTAGTACATTCAATTTTCATTAATTTTCATAGTAAATATTACGAAAAACCTGTTCGCTTTTTATACCTTTTTTCTATGAACAAAATGAACGTCACAACTTGCAATTTTACGTGCAAAAAGAAGATTACCCAACTTCGAACGCGTCATGTCCATCCTTTATAACTCAAAAGTTTTTACATATAGTTTGCAGTTTTCTTTACCAACTTTGATATGGAAGGTGCAAGTTCGATTAATGATAGCTTGACTGACTTTGAAATTTTTCGAAAATCTAATATTATTGACTGACTTCAAAAAAAAGGGAACGTTCACAATTCGATCACATTTTTTTATGTATGTTACCGTATAACTTTTTTTATGGGAAGACCAATATTATTATATTTTTAGCTTCACGCTGTATCTCGCATATAGCAGGGTAGGCAGAGAGAACCTAGTGCTTAGACACTCCGTTCCCCACATGTCGCTGAATAGAGGCATTGCGTGCTGAGTGGCGGAACTCAACGCCGCGTCTTGCCTTACCAAAACCAGAAAATGATAATACAAAACTTGTACTTCTGCGCCACGACAGTCGTTCTTAATGTTATAGAAAAAATAAACAAAAAAAAATATCTATATTTTATTACAGCAATCCACTGCCACTGTGCCTACGTGTTTATAATTTAAAAGGCAATACAGTTCCAAGGTTAATTGTGGTTTACCACTACTATAGTATGCATAGCTGACTAGAGTTTCTGTAACTTAACCTAGTACTAATATTATGTTACGGTATTATTGTCAAGGACTATACAAGGCCTGTATTAAAATTACAATATATAATTACTAGTCCTATCCCGCGATGTTGTTTGCGTGGACTATACCCGTTTTGACATTGTATGTCAAGTGACGAAACTCAACGCCGTGCTTTGTCTGGCCAGTAATAATATATATATATATATTTTTTTAACTTCACGCTGTATCTCGCATATAGCAGGGTAGGCATAGGAAACCTGAGAAGCTAGTGTTAAGTCACTCTGTTCTCTTTCAACAAATCCGTTCCCCACTTTTCGCCAGATTGAGGCATTGCGTGTTGAGGTGGCAAAACTCAACGCCGCGCTTTGCCTTTTTACCAAACCCAGAAAAATTTAAATATTTCATTTACTGGAGTGGGAATCGAACCCACAACCACTCGCGTTTATAGTCATCAATACCTCAAACGTTATATGACTTCGTTTGCGTGGACGTAAAATTGTGTTTTCTTGGAAATATAGAGAAATTCTACCTTAGTCTGAATTCGAGATATTACGTGTTAAGTGGCGGAACTCAACGCGACGCTTTATCTTACCAAATCGAAGAGTTTTTTTTTTAACTTCACGCTGTATCCCGCATATAGCAGGGTAGGCAGAGGGAACCAGAGGACCTAGTGTTAAGACACTGTTCTCTTACAACAATTCCGTCCCCCACTTTCCGTCGATTTGAGACATTGCGAGCTAAGTGGCGGAACTCAACGCCGCATCGAAGAAATGAAAATCATTTTAATTTAATTTGGAATGCGGAGAAAGGACTCTCTCTTGACTCTAGCTTTTTGCTTAGTCTCCTATGAATCAAAAACTGTGTAGCTTATCAAAAAATGCTGAGTAAGATATAATACTATATTATGAATATTCGAGGACTACATCAGGATGTACTAATCAAAAATTAATAGAATAATTACTAACAGTGATAAATGATAAATTCATTAGCGAGAAACAGGTTAGTGTGAACATATTATATGGTGATGTCAGACACGTTACCAAATTTCTCGGCCTTTCTAGAACTATTATCAGTTCATTATTATCATGTATGTAGAAGGTGGCATTAGGAGGATCTTTTTAAATTTGGTTAGGTAGAGAGGAGCGTGGACAACGGAGGTGAATGTTAATGCGCATTTTGAAGGGGCCCCTTAAACCACTTGGGTTGTAAGTCCCAGGTACTCTTCAACCTCCTCTCTCTGCAACGCGATGGGCACCTGCACAGTGAATCCATGGATCGCTAGGGAGTTTCTTCTCATAATATAGGAAGAGAAGAAATCGTGGCGCAGTGGTTTGAATTCCCACTTGAGGAAACTGAAATGAGTCCTTGTCGAATTTTGGTGAAGACCTTTTTTTTAGGATGTTTAAGATGTCACAGCCTGTTCTTTTGCAAACTTTATAAAAATTTGAGCTCCAAATTTTTATTTTTTATATAAATATACGAAATATATATCAAGTGAAAGCAATAATTAGTTTTACAATAGCTTGTTACCCTTAGTTGTTTTTTTTTAGAATATCCGAAATCACAATACAATATTTCGCTGAAACGTTTGAATACATTTATTTTAGGTACTTCAGTTTTTCACATCACTTTTTTGATATTTAGATAGAGAACAAATCGCTCGGTTATAATCAAATATTTTATGATAGCTGCATATAATATATTTTTATAAACATACATAGCTTCACGCTGTATCCCGCGTATAGCAGGGTAGGCAGAGGGAACATACTGCTAAGATACTCCGTTCCCCACTTTCCGCCGAATTAAGGCATTGCGTGCTGAATGGTGGAACTCAATTCTGCGCTTTGCCTTGTTACCAAACCCAGGAAATGAAAAAATCGATTTCCTGGAGTGGAAATGGAACCCACAACCAGTATAGTAACTCAACCCGTAACTATCATATTAACATTGATGCTCTTCCACTGAACTATAAAGCTATTAACTATATTTAAACCACATACAAAAGTCAACGTGTCATTTACATTTCAATCACATGGAGGCATTATCAGTTAGAGTGGAATCAAATAGCGATTGGTTTCAACTCATTTCGTTCAAATATCGGTCAATTGAATGAGTAGTTTATGTGTGGTTGGTATTGATTATACACTTTTTTCTGTATGTATGGTAGCCGTGGCGAAGGGTCCATATAACATGATTCTCATCGGCTTCCCTTTTGTATATTACAATAAATTAGTGGCAGATTTACTAGCAGATACACGAGAAAAAAAGCAACGTCGAAAAAATTTGGGAAGATTGCAAAAGAACAAGCTTAAAGAAAATTTGGACATGTCGGACATATATGTACATATCGGCTTCCCTAAATATATCGGCTTATATTTACCGGCTTACTTTAATTTTCTGGTTTACCTTTATAAAATGTTCACCCCTCACCACTGCACGGTAGTCAGAGAGAATTTAGTGTCAGAACACTCTGTTCCTTTTTGATCGAATTCAAGATTATTTGTGTTGAGTAGCGGAACTCAACGCCGCGCTTAATCTTAAAAGGGCTAAGAAATGACAATAATTTTAGTTTTTTCTCGAAATGGAAATCGTACCCAGAACCATTACGCAATAGTTAATATAATGCGTTAATCAATATTTTTGTAGCTTCATACTTTTTCCCACATAGGGTAGTCAGAGATAATGTAGTGTCAATACACTACATACTTCATTTTCCAATGAAAATAAAAAATTGGATTGATTTTTAAAATGTTATATTATTTTTCATGTATATTAATACATGAAAAAATATAAAATCTCCTTTTTTTTAAAATTGGTTAACAAATGCACTATTCTAATGCAGCGCAGTCGCTTTAAAAATGATTCAAATTTATATATAATTCGAAATATTAGAGATAGAGACATACCGTCGAAATCCTGTACGTACGTTATATCACAACTATTTGACACCAAATTCAGACACTAAAATTCCTCATGTAGTCAGTTTCCAATGTAAAATTCCATAGTAAATTTTGAGAAAAAAAAAAGAATATTCTTAAAAAAGTGTGTGTGTATACGCATATAAAGTTATAATTCTTTTATATAACAACTATCCTATATTTGTGTAGAAAAGGACATTCGTTTTTTTAGCTTCACGCTGTATCCCGCATATAGCAGGGTACCTGAGAACCTAGTGTTTAGACACTACGTTCTCTTAAGATATCCATTACCGCCGAGTTCAGGTTATCCGTGCTGAGTGGCGGAACTCAACGCTGCGCTTTGCCTTGTCATTTGGTGACAGATGCTAGCAAATGAAAATAGTAAATATGAATTATTATAAATATTTAATATTTTCACTTAAATAATATTATGATGTGAAAATTTAACTAATTACAGAAATTTGTTTCATCCGTTAGACGTTTAACTAAATTAGATATAAGCAAAATATTAGCAAAGAATTTGTGTGACCTATTTTGAAGAGATTTATATTAGAGATTTATATATTATTAAGCCAGATTTTCCCCTTTCCCACCCATCCTTTCCCCAAAATGTGGTGGTTCTGATAATGGACTACTACATTGTCCCCCATTCCATCAGTATCCTCTAGGTTGGCAACGCATCTACAACATCTCTGGTGTTTTAGTTGTCTATGGGCGAAGGAAACCACTTACCATCAGGTGGTCCTTCTGCTCGTTTGCCGTCCGTTATCAATAAAAAAAAAAAAGATATTGATCCGTGATGAATCTTATACTGTGCAAGCTTTATTATGTAGCTTCTTCCGTTACGTTTTGGGTTACTGATAGATAGTAGATCTTTGTAAATTTGGTTAGGTAGAGAGAGGAGCGCGGACAGAGCGTGAACGCCTCCCAACACACAATGCATAAATTCGGCGAGTACTAGATTCTTTTTCTTTTTTATCATTGTTTTTTTAACTTCACGCATTATCCCGCATATAGTAGAGTAGGCAGAGGGAACCTGAGAACCTAGTGTTAAGACACTCCGTTCTCTTACAACAATTCTGTTCCCCACTTTCCGCCGAATTGAGGCATTGCGTGCTGAGTGGCGGAACTCAACGCCGCACTTTGCCTTGTTACCAAACCCAGGAAATGAAAAGATTAACATTTCCTGGAGTGGGAATCAAACCCACAACCTGTCGCGTTTACAGTTGCACGCTTGTGCCTCTGCGCCACGACAGGCGTTAAGACTAGATTCTCAGCCTTTAATCTGCCTACCCTTCTATGTGCTAGCTAAAAAGTAAGAACATTAATATTATTTTTCACTACTAAATATCAGGGTAGTCGGAGAGTCTAGTGTCGAGATACTCCGTTCTCCATTTCCTGTAGGGGAAATGAAAATAATTTAAACATTTTAATTCTATTGGAATTATTTTACTCTGGAAATAAAGAATTTTATTTTATTATTATTCCTCCGAGTGAGAATCGAACCCACAACCAGCCGCGTTTATAATTAGATACTATTCCACTGCACTGCGATGACCTCGAGCTCGGGTTTGGTTGCAACCAACTGGTGCACCAGTAAGTATGTAATCTACACATGGCCAATCCCCCTAAAACCTGTCTCAATTGAGAGATTATTTTTTGTGTGTCGCATAACTTTTTACTGGATGAACCATTTTACAAGATACTTTTGGCATATGATAGCTAGTGCTTCTCATGCGATCCCGTTTAAATTTAATTAAGACGAGTAGTTTTTGAGTTATTCGTAATAATTGTCCCTTTTATTAAAAGTAAATTTTCTTATTTATTCAAATAATTATAGCTTATCGAATTAATATCGTCATATTGTAAATATGGGTTATTATCGTTAGGCCGATATGTCCACGTAACGTACGTTCTAATTAGAGCAACGTTAGCCAATTAAATAGGAGACCAGGTGTGGTCGTGTGTTTTGTATGTAATATTAATTGACATGTATTCGGGTCAAGGTTATGTGTAAATTTGGAAAGTGAAAGTTAGTTTATGGATTTAGCTGATGTTAATACATGGTGGTCGCGATTGGTTCTGAGGGAATAAATAAGTTTAAATATTTTTTGTCTCTGCTCAAGTAACATAGAGTACGGCGTTGAGTTCCGCCACTTTACACATAATGACTAGTATTCAGGCAGTGTCTAGTCATTAGGTTTTCTTTGACTACCAATCTAGTCAGGATAAAGCGTGAAGTGAAGTTAGTATCATTATTTGTTCTGGTAAATATATATTACATATAACATAAATGTTTCTAACGCCTGTCGTGGCGAAGTGGCACAAGCCTGCGACTGTAAACGCGTCAGGTTGTGGGTTCAATTCCCACTCTAGAAAATGAAATTTTTCATTTCCTGGATTTGGTAAAAAGGTAAAGCGCGGTGTTAAATTCCACTACGCTGCACGCGATTTGGCGGAAAGTGGGGAACAGAGTGTCTTAGCACTAGGTTCCCTCTGCCTACCCTGCTATATGCGGGATACAGTGAAAAGCTATGTATGTATAAATGTTTTTTACTTGTTCGATTTATATAGGAGATATCCAGCATAATATAGGAGAAAATAAAATGTGCACTTTGGATAGGATTTGATCAAAATTAAATACATACTCACATTCATAGCTTCACGCTGTATCCTGCATATATCAGGGCAGGCAGAGAGAACCTAGTGTTAAGACACTCCGTTCCCTACTTTCCGCCGATCTTCTGATCAAAATTATGAAAGCAAAATTTGTTGTTTCACACGCTTTAACCCACATCAAATCGAAGATAATTTAAATATATTTGTCCTACCGAGTGAAAATCAAACTTACAACCAATGGCGTGTACAGTCATATACCTTCCCACTGCGTCACGATGGACTCTAATCTATATTATAAATCCAAAATTATCTCCATATTTTCTAATACTATAAATTAATTATATCTTCACAGTAACTTTGTCATAACATGGCCATTTTTTCCTTCATTTTCCTTCATTTATTTCGTTAAGAAGTAAATTTCTACTTTGATATTTCTGTATAATTTCACGTGTATAAGTACTCCTACGTAGTTCCCACGCTTGGATTCTTTAAGTTTCACCTACGCGTTTTACCTTATATTATAATAATAAAAACATGACCTTATTGAGGTTGGGGCTAGGACTAAAGGTAAACTACCTTTAGAAATAAATGTCCTTAACTGTCGTTGACCTCCTTTAGACCTATATAATATCTTATGTTATCTATACTCTACAGTATAAAAAATATATAAGAGCAGTGTTTTTTTTTTATTGATAAAAGATGGTAAAAGCAGAAGGACCACCTGATGGTAAGTGGTTGCCTTCGCCCATGGACATTTACAACACCAGAAGAGTTGTAAATGCGTTACCGACCTAGTGATATGTTTTGTCAAATTCAAGTTATTTTGCCAAGTTTTTTAAGTAATAAAGTTTTTTTTGCTAGTTTAGGTATGTAATAAAATAATCTAAAAAGTTTGCTAGATTTACTTTTTTATTTGTACCCTAAAAAAATACCAAAAAAACGGTTCTTTTGATCTTCCTGAAGGAGAATCCCCCTTAATTTAGTACATAGTTTCGCGATGTAAACCGTTACTCTAAGGCTCATGTAATGAGAGTCCCGTATTCCAGAGTATTCTGACCAGCTGTCAGAATTAGGCATCTATGCCAATAACAATTGTCGTTGATAGATCGACAACTATGACTGATTACTAAACGTATTTTGCATGGCACAGATCATGTGCACTGTCAAATGAGCATCTGATAGCTTAGCTTAATTGATATATTTTATGATATTGTGGTATATAATTTTAGTTTAAAGTTCCGCGTAGAACAAAATGCGGCGTTGAGTTCTACCACTTATACATAGTTGCTCGATATCGAGACATTGCGTATTGTTGGACGCAATGCCTCGATTTCCAAGAAGAAAATAGAGCGCAGACTATCTTGACACTAGGTTCTCTCTGCCTACGTTATCCGGAATTAAGCGTGAAGTTGAACAGAATATAATTATTAGCAATTTTTTATCCTCAGTGTGATTAGTAAATGAATCTACTACCTTCTATTTTGTAAACTGGCTATATCCCTCGACTTCGTTTGCGTGGACTCAAAAATCCTAAAACTACTTTCTTCCGTTTTCGTAGAAATTTCGAGAAATCCTCTATTAGTACAGTACACTCTTTAACGACCCTACATACCAAATTTCATTTTTGTATGGGCAGTAGTTTCGCCTTTACGTTGTCTGTCAGTCACTCGTGGATCGTGGATCACTTGAGGATTTTCAAAAATAAACCACAATTTGTTTCTCTGAAAATACAAAGAAAGGACAATTTAAAGTTCACTAATATCGCTTCCTCAATTATATCCTTTCATCTATCTCTAATAAATTGCACAAAATAATCATCCGAAATTAAATCCCACGTTACTTCGACCGTTGCGCCCTCTACCGACAACTTACTTACTTCCACAGACAAAGTAGACATGCGCGAAGCGCGGCAAATTTGAATTAATGAAATGTTATTTCATTGCATATATATAGAAAAAAAACCATATAAATACCAAACATTAGGTATTGGTCATCCAAAATAACTAAATGTCAAGTGAACGTAATATGCGGATCTTCTTAAAAGCTTTTTGTGACAGACATGTTATTTTTCTATTTTATTATATATTATCCGTACGTTACTAAGAATCCATATCTTTATTCGATAAATTAATGTATATGAATTGTTTTGTAATATTTTTTTCAACCTAACCTTTTTTTCGTGCTATTATAGATAGAGACACCCTAGTGTCAAAACACTCCGATCTCCACCGTTTGCCCGAAGATGAAACATTGTGTGTTAAGTTAAGACACCTGTCACGGGGCAGAGGCACAAGCGTGCGACTGAAAACGCGACAGGTTGTGGGTTCGATTTCCACTCCAGGAAATGGAATTTTTCATTTCCTGGGTTTGGTAACAAGGCAAAGAGCGTCGTTGAGTTCTGCCACTTAGCACACAATGCCTCAATCCGGCGGAAAGTGGGGAACGGAGTTCTTCCCTCTGCCTAACCTGCTATATGCGGGATACAGCGTGAAGTTAAAATAATAATAATAGATATAAAGGTCACTACAGTCGGAGTTTAACTCAATTATTTACACAAAGTATACATTTCCGAGTTGTTCAAAGATTGTATAAACTGTTTTAGATAAAACTAACTATAACTTTTGTTTATTCATAATATTTTATTGTATTGCCATCGTGGTATAGTGGGACAGTCTGGCTGTAAACGTGGGTTGTGAGTTCGATTTCTACTTGAGGGAATGATATTATATAAATTATTTTTATTTTCTCATTCTGGTGAGCGTGGCGTTGAGTTTCGCTCAACACGCAGTATCTCTATTACAAAGGAAAGTAACGAGTGGAATTTCTTGACACTGGGTTCTCTCTGACTTGTTGCTTAAAGTTTGTTAAAAGATTTTAGAAGTTAGCTTAAAAGATTTCTTCTCTCTATCTCTCGATCTTTTATCCCTTCGAGGGGACGGGGTCAGTATACAATTCCCCTCTGCCGCTGAGTAGCGTCTCGTAAGAGGCGGGCATCCCAGTAGTTAGGTGGTAGGAGGTTCGTCCTCCGTCTGGCTCGCGACCACTATCATGTCAAAGGCGAACCTCTAAATATTTAATGGTGTGATCCGGTTCGGTGGCATGTAAGACAAGTTTTCCTCTTTTCCCACCCACCCTTTCCTCAAAATGTGATGGTTCCGATAGCGGACTACTACATTGTCTCCCCTTCTATCGCAACGCATCTACAACATCTTTGGTGTTGTAGATGGTCCTTTTGCTCGTTTGCCATCCGTTATCCAAAAAAGAAAAAAAAAAGATATATCTCGATTTCGGGCGGTAAACGAAGAACGGAGTGTCTTGACACTAAGCTCTCTTTGATTATCTTGCTGTGATGGGCAAGGCTTGAAGCTGAAAAAGAAAACAACAGCAGGTTCAAGGTTCATCTGACCGCTCTGGTCAGGCAAAGTTCGGCGTGAGTTCTGCAACAACACACAGTGATTCTATGAAATGGAAAGTGGAAAACAGAGAGTCTTAACTCTATGTTCTCTCTGATTATCCTATGCAAGAAAAAGCGTGAAATAAAAGGCTATAATGGGAAAAGGCTATAATAAATTTTCTCATGAAAACCTACGTATTCGTGTAAAACAATATGTATCGTAGTTATCTCTAGCTTGCAGCTTGCGCTTTGACTGAAGCTAGTGTAAGTTATTATAAGAAAAAATGATATAGGAACTGCAGAAGAATAAAAAAGACGAAAATATACATAAACCCTGTAAAGTGAAATTAAAATTATTTATACTGACTCGTTCGTATATAAGGTGATTGTGGCACTGTGGGACGATATCTCACTGTCGCAATGCTTGTGGGTACAATCGAATTCTTTTTCTAGTTTCCCGCTGTGGTAAAGTAAAGTAAACTTTGGTAACAAGGCAAAGCACGGCGTTGAGTTCCGCCACTCAGCACGCAATGCCTCATTTCGGCGGAAAGTGGGGAACGGAGTGTCTTAACACCAGGTTCCCTCTGCCTACCCTGCTATATACGGGATACAGCGTGAAGTTATGTATGTAAGTACTTCTTCTCCATGTATACTATATGTATGTATATTAATGTTCATATTCCTTCGTCCGCATAGTTTTCATAAAAAAGGATTCAAAGTTTTTGCTTCATGTATAAATAGACAACTTGGTTTTTTTAAACAGTGAGTACATAGAGTTAAGAAATGCCGATATTCGCATTCCGTCCCAACTCAGCACGCAATGCCTCAATTCGGCGGAAAGTGGGGAACGGAGTGTCTTAATATTAGGTTCCTTCTGCCTAACCTGCTATATGTGGGGTACACCGAGAAGCTATGTATGTATGTATTTAAGACTTGTAATAATAACTGTAAAAGTTAAAGTTTATTCCACAAAAGCTCTTGATTGGCAATTCTACAAAATAAATAAAACAATATGAGTACATCTCAATAGAGTGTTGTAAATATTTTTTTAAAAATTACATGAGAACATATTTATATAGTAAATATTTTATATCCAAAATTTTATATTCCGTCGTGTTTATGCTTGACTAAATGTTACTGTGGGTTCGAATGTATATTTTTTTTTTACTTCACTATATAGCGGGGTAGGCAGAGGGAACCAGAGAACCTAGTGTTAAGACACTCCATGCTCTTTCAATATTTCCGTTCCCCACTCGCCAAATTGAGACATCCGCCACTCAACACGCAATGCCTCAACTCGGCGAAAGTGGGGAACGGAGTGTCTGAACACTAGGTTCTCAGGTTCCCTCTGTCTATACGGGTCCCTCTGTCTTCGGGTATACAGTGTGAAGCTAAAAAAAACAAAAAAAAAATGTTAAACGGCGAATGAAAGAATGTTAACAATAATAATACAATAATTATTTCATTGGAAAGTCATACAGCCGTGTAAAGACGGGGTATTTTAGTTAATAATATTTCAATTAAGGCCGCGTCAAATAAACCGAAAATTTTCACCGTTTTCCAAGTCATTTATTATTTGTGTCGATTATAAAATGTAATTTATATGTATGTTTTTAAAGATATACCGATGTATCATGGCGCTCTTAACGGGATTATACTCGCGGTTTCGGTTCGATTCTCGCTTGGGCAACGATAAAGTACAGCGTTGAGTTTCGCCACTTAACACGTATTGTCAATTTTTTATGTTGAAACAGCGTAAAGGTTTTAAAGTATATATAAATAACAAGGCAAAGCGCGGCGTTGAGTTCCGCCACTCAACACGCAATGCCTCAATTCGGCGTAAAGTGGGGAACAGATTTGTTGAAAGAGAATGGCGTGTCTTAACACTAGGTTCTCTGGTTTGCCTACCCTGCTATATGCGGGATACAGTGTGAAGTTAAAAAAAATAGTACATATATTAAAACTAAGATTTTTGATTTTAGAGTGCAATTTTTTTTTAACTCTTTTTTTCATTCTCTCGGCCTCTAAAGGATTTAAGCATTTCAAATATTTAAATTATTTTCATTTCCCTTACCTGATAGGACAAAGCGAATGAATTCCGCCACTCAACACTCCACATTCACGCGGAAAGCAGAGAACGGAGTGTAATCACACTAGGTTCCCTCTAGCTCCCTTGCTATGTGCCAAAAAAGTTTATTGTACGCAGGATTTGAACCCGTTAGAACTATAATCAACGAGCATTAGCTACGTAACATTTTCATTCTTGACCGATTTGAAAAATGGGGAGGCAATTAATTCTACTGTATTTTTATGTGTTCTACCGTATAACTCTTTACGGGATTAATCAATTTTGATGATTATTTCTATGTGACAGCTAGTGCTAGCACATCAGAACGTGGCCCCATTTAAATTTAGCTAAGAATGAAAGAGTAGTTTTGGAGTTATTTGTAATAATTGTACTTTTTAGTGTATTTTCTTTGAAGTCGGTCTTCTTTTTTTGTTAAAATTAATTATTCACATACATTTTAGTAATTACGTTGTAATAACATTCAGATGGTATCAAGGAAAATATTTTACGTTTAATAGCTGTTAAATGACGTGTAGAATTTTGTAATCTAGGTCTAGGCATTTAGGCTGAAACAACACACACTTTATTGTTAGAAGTCGTTCTAGCTAGAATTTTTAGTACAATTTGAAGTAATAGGTTTTAGGTCATGAGTTCGATAGGTTTTTTTTTTTTGAGTTAGATTACATCCACGGGCTCGCACTTGCCCGTGCCTTTTTGTTTCTTTTTTTTTTTTTTCGTGTGCATAATACTTAAATAGACTACCCTTGTCTTAAGACTATGGTGAGATTCCTGTACCGACTGACAATTTTTTTTTTTTTTTTTTTTTTTTATAAATTTATGAGCAGGTGAGAGCAGTTGTCAGGGCGTCTCATATCACTGAGTCTGGATAGGTTAGGTAGAGAGAAGTTTGGATAGTGGAGGCGTGTGTTAATGTAAAATACGGCAGAAAACGTATAAAGATTTTGCAGTAAAAGCAGCGGATTCGAACTCCCACCCTCCAGGAAACCGTCCAAGCGAGCGTAAACGAAAGTATTTCATGTTTTTCTGTTTCCTGAATCGTGTGGCCAACACTTTTAAACTATTAAGAGTGTTAATGTATTTTTGGCGGGCCCCTAGAGCCTCTAAGGTCCAGCAATCGCACGCGGTGAATACTCTCCATTATAACTATAAAAGAGCTGGCATAAATGCGGGACCGAAGTATATTCAGTTTTCGTTCTTACTATCCCAAGTTAGTTATTCAAAACGCACACATAACTAGATAGAGAGAGTGAGCTTTTGATAAAAGCGGATGGAACATTTATGCGTGCATTTAGTGCAACCTTAATAACCCATACCCTAAAAATGGTAGGTCGTAAGTCTCAGGGCCCTTAAGAAACTCCTCTTTCTGCAACGCGATTGGCACCCACACGCTGTGTCATCATCGATTGCTACAAGGGAGTTTCTTTTGCTCTTTAGCTTCACGCTGTATCCCGCACATAGCAGGGCAGGCAGATAGAACCTGAGAATCTAGTGTTGCATGACTTTAGATTTCCCACTAAAAAGTTTCTCCTTAATATTTAATTTCAATATGTCTCTCACGTCTCTTGGTCATTTAGTTCAGACGATCTTTGTAAAGCTTCCCAAAATGCAAATTTGAGTTAAATTTCTTGTATAGAATTGAGTTGAGTTTATAAAAGTTATCTTAGAATCTATAGCTTTTGAATATCCAATTCTGGTTCAAGCGGAGATGTTTAGTAATTTTTATTCTTCTAAGAACGATTTTTTCATATGTTCAACCTTGCCTTATCTAGAAAACAATCTAGTGTCGAGATACTCCTTACCAAGCATTTGACATTGTGTGTCAAGTGGGAGGAACTCAACGCCGCGCTTTTCTTTATCTCACCAGCGCGGTGAAATTTAACTAATTTAAATATAATCATGCCCCAAGTAAGTGATCCAACCTATCTATTCACGTTTACTAACAGGCACTGCCGCCAGCGATGGCGGAATATTTATAAATCTCGACAAAATCTATTTAATATATTTCGTTTTTCTTTACGATCTCCGCGCCTCCGCTATATGCCTTGGCTTTTTTTTAATTTCATGCCGCATATGGAAGAGTAGGTAGGAGGAACCAGAGAACCTAAAGCTGCGGACACTCGTTCTCTTTGTAACATTTCCGTTTTCCCACTTTCCGCCGAATTGAGATATTTATTTCTTATCATGTTTGTTAATATGTATTTTTGTTCGTCCGCCTGTCAGCGGCGCAGAGGTACAAACGTGCGCAATCGTAAACCCTGGACAGGTTTGCCCCGGATTCCCACTCCAGTCCACTTCATTTCGCGGGTTTGCTACCAAGCAAAGGTGGCGTTGAGTTCCGCCACTGCATGCAATGCCTGAATTCCGAGGCGTGAACAGAGCGTTCTCAACACTAGGTTCTCCCCTGCCTGCCCTGCTATATGAGATACAGCAGGAAGCTCTTAATTTTGATATATATGGTATATCGTAATATAAGCGACGCGTGTTCCCCGCGGTTACTGTTATAACATTTTCAGTTGGACTTTGCTACACTCATGAATAATGCAAGAGACATTCAATAACACATCATAACGACAAATCTATTGAAATGCTATTTTATAGTAGTTTTGTTTAAGCTTTAACCTTTTATTTAGAAACTAGCTGTATCTTGCATCTAAAATCTCCTTTTTTTCTATTTTCATAGAAATCCTCTCTTAATACTCCTCTTCCCTCCCCAGAGAACTTACTTGGCAAATTTAAGCCTTCTGTGGTATGTACCTTGTCTGTCAACGGCTCTGTGAAGTTTATTAAATATGGCATGGTAGAAGGTTCGATTCTCGTTAGTGTATAACTCCATGGCGCTTCTTAGCAAATCATATATTCATCGCGTGAGTTTGGAGTTTAGGAAGGCTTACGACCCAAGTATAGATTTAAGGGCCCCTTTAAAATGCGCAATAATGTTCACATTATTTTCCGCACTTCTCTCTCTACCTAACCATTATAAAGAAGGAAATCTAGTATTTTTAGTAAAAAATAAACTTTATGCCTAATTGATCAATAAAAATCCTTTCATCCAGTTTCATCCGTTCAGTAGTTTTTACGTGAAAGAGCAACAAACATGCTCACAAACTTTTGCATCTATAATATTAATAACGTAGCTTGTACAGTTAAAATTATTCTACTTGAACTAGGTTATGTACTCAACTATATTATGTCTTAACAAACAATAACCTTGCAATATTACCTTGAGATAAACTTTAAATTACATATAGTGTTCACGCTACTGTGATGGAGTTGACTGTAAGGTTATAGGTTTGATTCCCGCTCGTAGTGAAAAATATTAAAAATACCTCAATACCTAAAGTTTAGTGGGGAACAGAGGTTCTTTCTATCCTGTGATTATCCTGCGAACCCAAATTTTGATTAGGCAAAGTCCAGTGTTGAGTTCCGCAAACATTTTATAGAAGGTCAGAAATGTAGTGAAGTAAATGAAAATGAAGTAAGCATCATTACGGCGAATTGAAAATAAATTATTTATATCTAATCTAATGTATTAGTTTCTTTATCTAATCTAATAGTTTCTTGTTGTTGTCATAAAAAACTTGGCGGTTTTTCTTCTTTTTTAGCCTCACAAGCTAAGTTTTTTTTTTTTTTTTATGGATAAAGGATGGCAAACGAGCAGAAGGACCACCTGATGGTAAGTGGTTACCTTCGCCCATGAACCTCTACAACACCATATATAGATGAGGATATAGATGGAAGGGGAGGACAATGTAGTAGTCCGCTATCGGAACCACCACATTTTGGGGAAAGGATAGGTGGGAGAGGGGAAAACCTGGCTTACATGCCATCGAACCGGAACACATCATAAGATATTTGGCGGTTCGTCTTTGACATGATAGTGGTCGCGAGCCAGACGGAGGACGAACCTCCTACCACCAAAAAAAAACTTTTTTTTGGTGGTAAAAACTTTTTTGGTACATCAGAACATGAACCTGTGACCTTAATCGTATAATTAAGATATTAGTATATACTACTGATACTTTAGTCACTTTCCAAATTTTTAACAAGAATTTTGTAATTCACTTAAGTTGAATGACAAATTTCCTATATCATATTTTTCATTTTATTTCCTTTCTAATTTTGCTTTTAATTTGATTTATATTTCTACAGAGGCGCTAACAAGGTTTAATATTAGATATTAAATTCAATTATTATACGTACATTTTGATATAGCTAATAATAATATTTTAAATTTAAACGCCTGTAGTGGCGCAGAGGAACAAGCGTGTGACTGTAAACGCGACAGGTTGTGGGTTCAATTCCCACTCCAGGAAATGGAACTTTTCATTTTCCTGAGTTTGATGGCACAAGGCAAAAGCACCGCGGCGTTGGAGTTCCGCCAGCACGTAATGCCTCAATTCGGCGGAAAGTGGGGAACAGAGTGCCTTAATACTAGTTTCCATCTTACCCCGCTATGCGGGATACAGCGCATTGACTATACATGTATGTATGTAAAATTATGAGCTTTATGAAATTTCAATTTCATATCCTTTTTCTTATTTACGCTTTGTCCGGCTTGCGAGGCAGTGAGGAGAAGAACAGCTAGTTGCCATTTTCACCAACAATCTCCTAGATATAGATATTCGGTTCTGAGTGCTTGAACTCAACTATCATGCTTTGACTGGGAACGGAGAAATAAAAATAATAAATATAATCATTCCATGTCATATCTGGAAATAGCCACTTGGGTATCAGTATCTATCTAACGATACCTTATTTTATATAAAGCTGTCAGGGGTTTTGGGAAGATATGGGGGCAAATAATATTTAGACACATGATGCCTTACGAAAAACTATAACCCTCCTCTTACTGATCCCGGATAAAAGTATAGAAGCCGCTTATAGAAACATACATACATATTCACAGATAAAATTTAGAATTCTTCGAGATAGAGGCATAAAAATACCGATTATTATTCAATAATCCTACGAAGTTTAAGACATGGAAGACATGACCTGAGCACATTGAAATAAGCGGTGTTAAAGATTACGCAGTTAATTCATAACAATGCTGTGTTTTGTCACATATTGTTATACTACCCAGCGTTTATTTTTGATATTATTATTTATGTAATGATCTATTATTATTCTATTTTTGTTTGGTGGTAGGAGGTTCGTCCTCCGTCTGGCTCACGACCACTATCATGTCCAAGGCGAGAACCGCCAAAACGTATCTTATGATGTGTTCAGTTCGATGGCATATTATGACCAGGTTTTCCATACCACCCATCCTTTCCCCAAAGTATTGGTGGTTCCGATATGAACCCCCTACTACATTATCCTCCACTTTTCATCTGCTGCTTATCTCTGGTTGGCTTAGCATCTAGTACATCTGTAGATATTTCATGGGCGAAAAGTAACCACTTACCATCAAAGGGCGTCATCTGCTCGTTGCCATCAGTATCCGTAAAAAAAAATGTTCTAAAACAAAGTAAATATATTATGAATATTACACGTTTACAAATATAACTTCCGGTTTTTTGCGGATGCTGTCTTCCTTGAGGCATATAAAATGGTTTTTTTAAATCATTGGTGAACACGGTCTGTCGTGGCGCAGAGGCACAGGCGTGCGACTGTAATCATGACAGGAGTTGTGATTCAGATTCCCACTTAGGAATGAAAATATTGAATAATAATTCGGCGGAGAGTGGAGGGCAGATTGGTAATAGAACCGAGATGGCAACACTTCGAGTTTTCCACGGGTTTCCTCTGCCTGCCCTGCTATATGCGTATATGTAACGAAAGCTATAATGCTAAACCGTCATTTGCTTTATAAAGCGTGAGAAGCCAAGCAGTTACGATAGAAAGCCCCAATTATAACCAATATATGAGGACAATATAAAAATATAGTGTTTTTCTTCTATGTAATGTTCTTTGGTGCGTGTGTTCTGACATTAACTTCGCGTTTTATGGCGCGTGTCTACTTTGCCCTGGATTTATGGTAAAAAAGTCACGAATATATTAGAAATATTTTTTAACCGACCTCAAATACGGAGGATGTTATTAATTTCTATAGCCAGTAATTGCTGTACGTTGTCTATCAGTCACTGAGTGATGCAAATTAAATATATATACATACATAGCTTCACGCTGTACCCCACATTTAGCAGGGTAGGCAAAGGGAACCTAGTGTTAAGACACTCCGTACCCCACTTTCCGCCGAATTGAGGCATTGCGTGCTGAGTGGCGGAACTCAACGCCGCACTTTGCCTTGTTACCAGGGCAATGATATGAAAATACTAAATATTAGTTTAAATTTTCATTTCCTGGATTGGGAATCGAACCCACAACCAATCGTGTTTACAGTCAGACGCTCCCCACTGCACCACGATAGCCTCATGTAAGTAAATAGGTGTTTGAATTAGTTTACGTGGTTGTTAAAACTTCTTGAATACCAAATGCGTCCAACATTAACTTCAATATTTATCTGGTTATTATAATTTAAATTACATGGCATAGAGTTGTATTAAGCTGTGTCCTGTTAGCGTTATTAAATTCATATATTTTTATAGTTTCACGCTGTATCCCGCATATAGCAGGGTAGGCAGAGGAAACGTGAGATCCTAGTTCCCCACTTTCCGCCTTGTTACCAAACTCAAGAAATGAAAATACTAAACTTTTACATTATTGGAGTGGGAATCGAACCCACAACTTGTCGCGTTTACTGTTGCACACTTGTGCCTCTGCGCCAAGTCAGGCAAATATTTTGTTTTAAATTGACATTGTTTTATTTTAAATCAGTAGTTCTGCTATTAAGAATTGTACTAAGATGCTTCTTAAGATTTTATCAAAAAAAGGAAACCGAATTCAAAATGCACGAATATATACAATTATAACGAATAACTCATAAACTGCTCATTAAATCTTAACCTCAATTCGGCGGAAAGTGGTGAACGGAAAGGTTGAAAAGAGAACGGAGTGTCTTAGCATTAGGTTCTCTGGTTCCCTCTGCCTGCCTAATAAAAGAACTTTTTTTTTAACTTTACGCTGTATCCCGCATGAGAACCTAGTGTTAAGACACTCCGTTCCCCACTTTCCGCCGAATTGAGGTATTGCGTGCTGTGTGGCGGAACTCAACGCCGCGTTATTACCAAACCCAGGAAACAAAAATAAGCTTTTACATTTTGTGAAGTGGGAATCGAACCCACAACCTGTCACGTTTACAGTCGCACGCTTATACTTCTGCGCCACGACAGGCGTTAAAAAAAATCGTGACAAAATTTAAATGTAGCCCCATAAAACGGAGTGTCTTGACACTATGTTCTCTATTTAACTCTCCTTACTAAAAAGCATGGAGCTACTACAAAATATATACAATTAATTTTTCAAAAAATCGAATGAAATATTCATTTAGCTGTATAAGCCAGAGCGCACTTATTTCTCTAAGCGGATTTATAACCGAGATGATTCTTCAGAGAGAAAATTCAGCATTACATTAAAAATGTGAGTATTAAGGTATTGCAAAAAAGACGATTGTAAAATAAATATGAGATAAGTATGAAAGGCGCCTGTCGTAGCGCAGAGGCACAAGCGTGCGACTGTAAACGCGACAGGTTGTGGGTTCGATTCCCACTCCAGGAAATGGAATTTTTGATTCTGGGCTTGGTATCAAGTCGAAGCGTGGCGTTGCGTTCCGCCACTGAGCACGCAACGCAATTCGCCGGAAAGTGGGGAACGGAGTGTCTTAACACTAGGTCCCCTCTGCCTACCCTGCTATATGCGGGATACAGCGTGAAGCTTTGTAGTATGTATAGCTAGTGCTTGTGATGTAGTCTCATTTTAATTTCATTGAGATCTGGCAGGTAGTTTTTGAGTTATTCGTAGTAATTTTACTTTTTAATTCATTTTATTTGAAGTAGGTTTTCTTTTTTTTTTTAAATTTTAATTATATTCATGTATAAGCTATATTACTTTAAAGTTTTATGCAGATCAGTTCAGCAATTTTCATAAAACAGTAGCACGCGTATATGATATATACAAAAAAAAATCAAGAAGGAGTTATATTTACGTTTTGAAATACGATAATTACCTCAAACAAAACATGAACCAACACTAACCTCCATACAAACATATTCCAACTACGCCACCATTGTCAACTAACATATTTACACGTGAAATAGGTCAAATTTGTCTTATTCAGGCAGTTTCAACTTAATAGAGGTGTGGTTAGGTTAGACTGAATGTGAAATGAACTGGACTGTATTTGTGGCGAAAGCGATTGTTTTGCTTACACGTGTGCTTATAGTAACAATTTGACTTAGTATTGAGTGAAAAAATATATCAAACATTGTGGCGCAGTGGTAGATTGTGGGTTCGATTCCCACTTGAGGAATAATCGTATTATCCTGTAACACACATAATAAATACAATCGAATTAAGAGCTTCCTCTTTTGGGGTTAGCAGCTATACGAAATATAATTTGATGTTAAAAGCTTCACGCTGTATCCCGCATAGCAGGGTAGGCAGATGGGAACCTAGTGTTAAAGACACTCCGTTCCCCACTGTCCCACCGAATTGAGGCATTGCATGCTGAGTGGCGGAACTCAACGCCGCGCTTTGCCTAGTTAACAAACCCAGGAAATGAAAATTCATTTCCTAAAGTGGGGAATCAGACCCACAAAAAATAATAAAAAAGTTAAAAACCTCTTTTTAAAAATCATTTAAAAACAGAATTATAAATAATTAAATTTCTCGTACAATATAAATAAAATATACGGACGTGTGTATGAAAACAACAAAGTGGTAAAATTAACTAATGAATGCACAGAAGGCGAGATCATCCCTTACGGGATTACCGTTCACCCCTAATAAGGATTACCTTCACATGTTATATGTTTGTACTGGAATTTACATATTTTGTAATTATTTTTTTATGAAAAATTCTGACCGACTTTACAGAAGGTCAATTCTACTGTTTTTATTTTTTTTTTTTTTTTTTTTGTGATAACGGACGACAAACGAGCAGAAGGACCACCTGATGTTAAGTGGTTACGCCGCCATGAACATACAACACCAGAGATATTTGTAGATGCGTTATAACCTAGAGGATACTGATGGAAGGGGGACAATGTAGTAGTCCACTATCAGAACCACCATATTTTGGGGAAAGGATGGGTGGGAAAGGGGAAAATCTGGCTTACATGCCATCGAACCGGAACACATCATTAGATATTTGGCGGTTCGTCTTTGACATGATAGTGGTCGCGAGCCAGTCGGAGGACGAACCTCCTACCACCTAACAATACCTAACAATATGTTTTTTTTATGAGTAACTTTTTACAAAGTGAACTTATTTTGATGATTCTTTATTTACTAAATAAAGAATAAATAAATAAATTAAATTAATTTCAGTAATATTTAAATAGTTTATTTGTTTAGTTTTTTGTGTATTCCTCATTACCTATTGATAAATACAAACATTGTTTGCCTAAATTTTAAATTAGAAATTACCAATATTACGTGTTATTTTTTATTGCTTATAGATTTTTTTTCTTGTCTTACCTGTTTGTAATAATTATCAATGCATGCTGTGTCTGCATAGAAATTTCGTTTGGTGGTAGGAGGTTCGTCCTCCTTCTGGCTCGCGACCACTATCATGTCAAAGACGAACCGCCAAATATCTTATGATGTGTTCCGGTTCGATGGCATGTAAGCCAGGTTTTCCCCTTTCCCACCCATCCTTTCCCCAAAATGTGGTGGTTCCGATAGCGGACTACTACATTATCCTCCCTTTCCATCTGTATCCTCTAGGTTGGCAACGCATCTAGTACATCTCTTGTGTTGTAGATGTTCATGGGCGAAGGTAACCACTTACCATCACTTGCCATCCGGTATCCATAAATAAAAAAAAAAAAAAAAAAAAAAAAAAAATAGAAAATGATGCAATTGCTTCTACAATAGTTGTAATTTTATCGTTATTTGTTTCGATCGATTGTAATTTCTTTTGTGGACCAATAAACAGAAAAATAAAATAAATTTATATGATAGCTGGTGTTCCGAGTGTGGTCCCATTTAAATTTGGTGGGGTTTACCTAGTAAAGTTTAGGTAGGCAAGCCGGTAAATTTTAGGGAAGCCGATATATTTAGGGAAACCGGTATAGAATGTCAAGGTATTTAGTAATTTCACTATTGAAGTTTGGCGATGACCTTTTTTTTTTAGGTCTATAAGATATCAGAGTTTGTTGTTTTGCACTTTTATGCCCAATATTTTCATGGCGACCTTTCTTTAGCTCTCACACCTTATTTGACTTTGTTTCTTCGAGCTCCACATTTTACTGGCAAGCTTCTTTTTTAGGTTTCATACTTGTACTTTGAAAAGTTAGGCAAGCCGGTGGGAATCGAGTTGTATAAACGTCTCGCCACTGGGTAACACATACAATTAATATTTATGTAAGCTTGCATTTAATATTTAGGTTGTAGAGTAGGTTTATTATGTTAAGTAAATATTTTAATCATTTGTACACCAACCCATATCTTTTTGTATTCTGTTCTAACTTGTAAGGGTTGCCTGGAAGAGATCACCTGTGGTGATAAGGCCGCCTTTACACCAAACTTGTATTCTCTTCTTGTCTTTGTTTTATTACAATGTGAATTAAATAATAATAATAAACATCGCCTTGACAGAGCAGAAGAAAGGAATATGATAATCATTTCCGCAAGTCGTAATCGAACTCACAACCGTCATGTCAGTCACTAAAAAGTGCGCTACGATGGACCCATATATAAAGTAAATAAAAATATAAGCAAAAATGTAATGTGACGAAGGATATTTTTGACAGTTACTTATATATGAAATCGAATTGATACGTAAAAAGATAGAACTGGTATCATCCTATATTTTTCACTACGGAGCTTTTTAATTCTAGGATAAATAGTTTTCAACAATTTTAACTATAGTAGTAGGTTTCTTCGATTTCTTCTTGATGCAATATTCATTATCTATATAAAACGCTCACGTTACTTAGTTACTGATAAAAAACGAATACGTGAAACTTCTGGCCATAGAAAGCTTAACTTCGGCATGAGGCATGAGGCATTTGGCAGACTCCATGGGGAATGTAGGGGAGTTCTAAGAGAGTTTCTCCCTGTATCCCGCATATAGCAGGGTAGGCAGAGGGAACCTGAGAACCTAATGCTAAGATACTCCGTTCCCCACTTTCCACCGAATTGAGGCATTGCGTGCTGAGTGACGGAACTCAACGCCGCACTTTGCCTTGTTACCAAACCCAGGAAACGAAAATACTAAACTTTTACATTTCCTGGAGTGGGAATCCAATCCACAACCTGTCGCCTTTACAGTCGCACGCTTGTGCCTCTGTGCCACGACAGGATCACCATCGGATCCACGAAAAGTTCTAAGAGAGGTTTTCTCGAAATCGTTACGAAAAACAGTTTTTTTGAACTTACAATCTGATTGTAGAAATTCGATTACAACTCGGAGTAATAATCACGTTTAAACTTTCATTTTGCTATTCTAGTAAGACAAAGTGTGGTGTTGATTTCCGCAACTCAACACGCAATATCTCTAATTGTGGCAAAAAGCGAATAACGGAGTGTTTTGACACTAAGTTAAGTATAACCAAACTATTAAATCGATGCAGTGGCTCAACTGATATCTTTTGCGATTATATAAATGTATTTAAGGAAAAGTGCCTACAATAATTTTACAGATTAAATTAAGCAATGTATCTTTTTTCATATGTACCAAATTGTAAAACTGCTGGTTGACTTTAATAAATAAAAAAAAAAAAAAATAGTTTACTCTGAATACTCCTGCTACCCATCAGTGGTGAGGATCGGTATCGGTATCGGTAATCGGTAGATGATAGGAAGCCGGTATATCTTTAAAAATCTGGTATATATATAGGGAAGCCGGTATAGGATGTTAAGGTTTTTAGCAATTTCACTATCGTATTTTGCTGACGACCTTTTTTTTAGGTCTCATACTTTTGTTGCAAAGTCACTCCCAATTTTTTTTAAATAATTTATTGTAATTTACAGAAGGCAATCCGGTGGGAACCGTGTTACATGGACACCTCGATACCCATACTATGCGGCAAAAAGCGTGAAGCTGAACAAAATATATGACAGTTCATCACAGAAATCCTATAAAATTCAATGAAATAAAAAATTCTAATAAATATGATGAATTCTATTGAAGAATCAAACGCATAACATAGAAATATATTTTTTACTAAAAAAAGGCTTGTTAATTGTGTAACAGTCATCATTTCTGGGAAGTAAATAAAAAATTGAATAAAAATATATTCATATTGTTGTATCAAAATAAAACGAATCATACGTTTTATACATTGTCATGGTACAGTTAGTAACAATTGTACATGCGATTGGTTTAAAATTTACATACATACATACATAGCTTCACTCTGTATCCCGCATATAGCAGGGTAGGCAGAGGGAACCTAGCGTTAAGATACTCCTTTCCCCACTTTCCGTCGAATTGAGGCATTGCGTGCTGAGTGGCGGAACTTAACGCCGCGCTTTGCCTTGTTACCAATTCCCAATTCCATTTTCGGGAGTGGGAATCGAACCCACAACCCGTCGCGTTCACAGTCGCACGCTTGTGCCTCTGCGTCATGACAGGCGTAGGCGTATTAAAATTTAATTGTCAGAATACTATTCTCTTTTTTTCACCTAAGCAGAGAGAAGCTAGTGACGTGACACTCCGGTATTTCTTGTTTTACTTATATTCAATCAAGATATTGCATGGAAAATAAAATAATTAAAATGTAATTATTTACTCGAGGAATTCGAATCTACAACTATCGCGTGAGGAGTCAGATTGTATCCCACTACACCATGGTACACTGAAACTAGGTTCTCCTTGACCCTGCTATATGGAATAAAGCGTGGAAAATACTTACTTTTCATTTTCTCTGCCTCAATTCGATTAGTATAATGATTTTTTTAGCTTCGCGCTGTATCCTGCATATAGCAGGGTAAGAAAAGGGAACGAAAGAAGACACTCCGTTCTCTTTTAATATTTCCATTCACCACTTTCCGCCGAATTGAGGCATTGCGGACTGAGCGACGGAACGCAACGCCACGCTTTACTTTGTTACCGCAGCGAGAAATAAAAATACTAAATATTATTTATTATTTTGATCCTGGAGTGGGAATTGAACCCACCACCATCAGCAGTATTAGAAAACTCGGTTATTTTCTTACCATTTCATGAAATATTGTGTGTTGATTTCTTAATCTATTACTTAATACTGTGTGTTCACGTTACATAACGCTATTCACCTCTCGTACCAGACTTTTAATTTATTAAATAATTTTTAATTACTTCGAGAAGATATCGAACCCATTAAATAAACGTTTAATAATCAAATATTGCACCGTGTAAGAGAAGGCGTCTTTATTAAACCGATTTGAATATCGACTATATTTTTTTATTTTTTATTTAAATTTAGCATTTGAGTATGTAGTCAGTTTTGTTATGCGTAATATGTATGTATGTAACTCTTTAGTGCATTTTATTTGAAATCAGAATTTTAAATATTAGTTCTAAATTCCAAATCTAATTCTAGTTTATATAAGCATATCCAAATATATTCCATTTATACTGTAATGTGATAAGTTGGAGAGATATTAATTTACATATGAACTTTATGTAAAATTAGTTTTCTATAAATTTGTTGGCTTTTGTAATATGAAATTCTAACTTAATGAATTTAATGAAAATATTATTAGTTACCATAAAAGAAATCGATTTCAAAGAAAATTCATTAAAATGTACAATTATTACGGAATAACTAAGAACCACTTGTCAGATTTTAAAGTAAAATCTAAAGGGGACCACTTCATAAAGCATCAGCTATTGTATAAATAAACATATATATATATATATATATATAATAAAATTAGTTCACATAGTAAGAAGGTAAAAGGTAACACACTTAAATAGTTGAATTGGATAAGCTTCTTCTTTTTTAATGGGTTGATAATATACTTACATTACTGAGTGACTGACAGACAACGTATAGACGAAATTACTAGCCCTGAAAACCTGAAATTTGTCATGTAACCTCCTTGGGGAATGTAGAGAAGCACTAAAATAGGATTAGGATTTTTATGTATTTGAAAAACATGGGGTTTTAGGTTATAGTTTACGCATATGAAGTGCATCGATCGATTCGAGGCAATTTGAGGATTGGGTGTGAATTCGATTCCCACTTGGGCGTTAATTAAATTTAATTCACTCTAACTTCTCTGCTCTCGTAAAAGCGCGGCGTTGAATTCCGCCACTTAACTCGTATCGATCAAAGACCGGCAAACGGAGTGTCTTGACACTAGCAGGGACAGACAGACAACGTTAAGGCGAAACTACTCGCCATAAAAAGTTGAAATTTGGCTTGAAGGCTTCCTAGGGAGTGTAGGGGAGCAAGGATTTTATGGGAATGTTTACTTAAATAAAGTCAAAGTGAAATAATTTTATTCAAAATAAGAAGTTACAAGCTTCATTTTTTGAACGTCAAATAATTTACCACCAGTTCACTAAATTTAATGCCTCAGACCTGAAAAGAACCGGCGCAAGAAACTCAGCGGGACTTTTTTTTTCTCATAATTCAATGCTTTACAAATATTTATTACTGACAGTGGTACTTTTGTTATAATAAAGTCGCGGGATACAGCCATTAGCTGATAAAACGGTTCATACATATTCACATACGCAACACTAACTAAGTGATAAAGTTTCAAAACCATATATTATATGAGGCTATGAGGCTATTATAAACTTAGGATTTCATAATGTCACTTAATCTCGTGTGAGTATCTGAACAGATTTGTATGTGGCCAGAGAATGGGAAGGATTAGTTGGGTTGACTTGAGTGTGCCTGCCGCTAAGCCATATGTATGTTAAGTTAGTTTAAAGTTTAGTGTGATATTGGTAACTATATATCAATATTAAAAACATTTTCAATGCGAGACTCGAACCCGCGACTCTTGGACACCGTCTAAGCGCTCTAGCCGTTAAGCAATTCGTTCTTATTAAGCTGCGTCGAAATTTTTTCGACGCTTTACAACACATCCTAAGTGTGTTATTAGCTACCCAATTTTGCGTGTTGAGTGCCGGAATGCCATGCCGCGCTTTGTCTTACTCTGAGAAGAGGATTTTAAAATTATTTAAATTTAAGTATCGAACCTACAATCAGTCGCGTTTACAGGTAGACAATTTTTCACTGCGCTACGAACAGAATTGCATGTGGCTAGGGAATGGAAGGGATTAAATTGGTTTACGTCAATACATATCCGCCGATAAGTCATATATGTAGAACGTTAAATTAGCTTAAGGTTTAGTGTTATATTAATAATTGTATATTAATATGAAAAATATTTTCAACGCAGCGGGACTCGAACCCGCGTCTCATGCAAATCGTCCAAGCGTTTTGACCGCTATGTCGTTTGTTCTTATCCAGTTGTGTCGAAGTTCTTATAGCTTGTTACAACTTATTCTAAATGTGTGATGCCAAAAATAAATTATATATTTTATCCCGTTATCCCGTATAGCAGGGTAGATAGAGCTTTCACCCCACTTTGCGTGTTAATTTGCGAAATTCAACACCGCGTTTTTCTTACCAGAATAGATATTAATATTATCTTAATGTAAGCAATCATCCAGTTGAGAATCGAACTTACTACCAATCGTGTCAGTCAGCCACTGTCCCACTGCGCTACGATAGCCGTAATGAAGTGTAAACCTGCTTTTTTACTATGAAAAAAATCCATGTAAAATTATACTTTACATGACTGTAATATAACAAAGACATCTGCAATCAATCCATTCCACTGATCCTCACCATAAAGTAGAAATAAAATTCTTTTCATAGAAATAAATGTAAAAAAAATTACATTCATATGTTATAATATATTCAAAAGAAAAATGTGTTTGAATAGAAAAAATGCAAGAACTGTAATAGATTGGAGTATTATTATCATTGTATTGGATGATTATTATTATATATTTACTTTTTATTTCTTCGCTCTAGTAAGACGCGACAGGTTGTGGGTTCGATTCCCACTCCAGGAAATGGAATTCTCCATTTCCTGGAGTGGCACGTAATGCCTCAATTCGGCGGAAAGTAGGAAACGGAGTGTCTTAACACTATTGATACCCTCTGCCTACCCTACTATATGAGGGATACAGCGTAAAGCTATATATGTAATAAGACAAAGGGCGGTGTTAAGTTCCGCTACTTAACACGCAATGTTTACAATTCGGGCGGAATTATTATATAGTCCTTATGTACGGACAAAGCGGTTTGAGGCTACATTCTTTATTGATATAAACTATGGAACTCATTGCCGGCTACTGTTTTTCCTAAGTCATACAATTTGGGGGTCTTCAAATCAAGAGTCAGTAGGTTCTTTCTAGGCAAACGTGCATCATCGTAGATCGCATTTATGGTTACCGTCAGACTTTGATCAATCATAAAAAAAAGATGCAGTGAATTGACACAAGGTTCTCTCTAAAGTAGTTGAACGGATTTCGATAAAACTTTGCAGTAATATAGTTTGTACTATAGAATAATAAGACAAGAAAGTTTTTATGTAAGTTACTCATACTATAACAATAAAAGCAGCTTCACACTCCACGGTAGGGTACCATGCGGGATGAAGTGTGTGCCAGAGTGAACTTAGTGCTAAGACTCTCCGTTTGCTGTTTTCCGCCCGAATTTGAAATATTTCGTGTTGAATGGCGAATCTCAACGCCGCACTGTGTCGTACTAGAGCAGGGAAAAGAAAATAGTTTAAATAAAATAATTCCCCGAGTAGGAATCAAACTTACAACCAATCGCGTTTACAGTAACACGCCCACTGCGCTACAAGTCTCTTCTAGCATTTACATTTTAAATGTCCTAAAGTTACATCAAAACAGATATAACTTTATTTCCTTGTTGGAATCAAAGTTACTTGTCCATTTCGTATTGTTTACGTGAAAATGATCGAATTACAAGCAGAAGTATAATTGGTGTTATAATTCCAGGGAATTATTTAGGAAAGTTTCAGTTTATGATGGAATTATTGGAATTGTTTCAGATAAACAAACGATATGGTGAAGTGAGACTTGGTTTAACTTTTATAATACAGATTACAGGTTCAATTCTCGTAGTATAATATTTTGGTTAGCTAATGAAATCTGTAGTCAAGAGATACACGTAATGGTTGGTATAAGCAAATAGGTATAGTTATAATTAAAATTTGACTGAACTAACTTTAAATAGGTGAAATTATTACGAATAACTCCTATATATACTGGTCTATTTACTCGCCTATTCAACTGGCTACTCGCTTACTCACTTACCTACCTTTTTCCTCGGTACTAAACTCTCGTATTATTTCAACATATAAAATCTGCGTATATTTGAATATAATTGAGATTTGATTTTGTTAGGTGGTAGGAGGTTCGTCCTCCGACTGGCTCGCGACCACTATCATGTCAAAGACGAACCGCCAAATATCTAATGATGTGTTCCGGTTCGATGGCATGTAAGCCAGATTTTCCCCTTTCCCACCCATCCTTTCCCCAAAATGTGGTGGTTCTGATAGTGGACTACTACATTGTCCCCCCTTCCATCAGTATCCTCTAGGTTGGCAACGCATCTCCAACATCTCTGGTGTTGTAGATGTCTATGGGCGAAGGTAACCACTTACCATCAGGCGGTCCTTCTGCTCGTTTGCCGTCCGTTATCAATAAAAAAAAAAAAAATTGAGCAAAATAAGAGAACCGTTTTTAAATAAAGCTTACTAAAAAGATAAATTATTACAAATAACTGAAAAACTAATCGGCAGATGTTAACTAAATTTATATGAAACCACATCAGAAGCTCTTGTATAAAGGTAAAAAAACCTTAAAAATAATTTTATTATAATATAGAACTTCCTCCTTTTTTTAAGTCAGTTAATAAGAAAAAGCTCAAATACTAACAAAGTCATATATATGAAATCTAAAGTTCCCAACTTAAAGCTTGGCTCTAAGAGAAGTTGAAGTTCTTTCATTTAATTTAATTATATCGATCAATCTCAACTACTCGTCTATCTGCTTGCCTACCTACTTGCCTGAATAATATCGTATTTACTCGTCTAACTGCTCGGCTAGTTACTCGCCGGACTACTCGCATGGCTACTCGACTACTTACTCGCCTACTCACTTATCCACCTACTTCCTCATTACTAAATTCTCTTTTTTTAACATACAAAATCTGCAAATATTTGAATATAACTAAGATTCGAAGAAAATAAGAAAATCGATTTTAAATTAAGTTCACTAAAAATATAAATTTTCTAAGAGATCACTAAAAAGATAAAATTTCTAAATTTAATTGTATCGATCAATCTCGACTACTTGCCTATCTACTCGCTTACCGTCTCACCTACCCATTATCCTTTCTACGTCATTACTAAACTCTTGTTCTATTTATTATAAGATCTTAAAAAACTGAGACAAATAGTGGCGCAGAGGCACAAGCGGGCGACTGTAAATGCTACAGGTTATGGGTTCGATTTCCACTGCAAGAAATGAAAATATTAAATATTTATAATGTTTATATTTTCATTTTCATTTCTTCGTTCTTGTAACAAGACGACGCTTGATGATTTTTTTTTAATGAATTAAATTACATCCACGAGTTCACACTTGCCCGTGACTTTTGTTTTTTTTTTATTTATTATATTTGCAGCTTACTTAAATAGAACTACCTAATTGAGCGCGTGGGGTTGAATTGTGCCACTCAGCACGTAATACCTCAATTCGGCCGAAAGTGCGGAGCAGGAACCTTAAGGAAACGGAGTGTCTTAACACTAGGTTCCCTCCCTCTGCTTGCCCTGTTATGTACGGGATACAGCGTGAAGCTAAAAAACAATCTGAAAAGAAGTAAAATTACTAAATCTAAACTTTTTTTTCAATAAAAGAAAAAGCTTTTAAATACTAACAAAGACATATATATGAAATCTTAAGTTCCCAACTTAAAACTTGGCTCTAAGAATAGTTGAAGTTCTTTCATTTTATTTAATTACATCGATCACTCTCAACAGCTGGCCTAAATGATAATGCCGCAGTCCGTTTCTAACTTTACTTGTGCATTAGTTTGTTAAATAGGACCGAGTATAAATAGTATAATTGTAACAGGTTCAATTACTAGTTAGGGGAAATATCCTATAGTTATGGTTCTTCAGCGTCGCGCATGGTAGTCAGAGAGAAGCTAGTGTTAAGACACTTTGCTTTTCTTTAAAATAAACACGTGTTAATCGCTTGGCAGTTATTTAGACACTAAAGAGTAAAGATAAGGTTTTAAATGCACATACGTGCTATATATACGTCGCATGTTACATACATATTCTTCCATTGGTTAGCTTTTTTAAACATTTGTCAACATTTTTTAAACATACCGCATATACCGCATAATGGTATGAAGTGTATTTTGTATATCGAGCTTGTGACAATCGAAAGAAAATATTTATTTGTGTTCTATTAACCTTGTATTTTCTTAAAAAAATAAAATCATCTCCGCGCCCTTGTAAGACAAAGCGCGGCGTTGAGTTCAGCGTTGGATTCGGACGGAGTGTCTTGACACTACGTTAACTCTGACTACCCTGCTATGCCGAAGAAGTGTGAAGCTGTTTTGTACTTAAATCTTCGTGATACACAAAAAAGTTAAAAAAATATACCCATTTTCCTAAAACACATGAAAGAAGCAAAAAACTGTTTCAATTTTTTACATAAAATTTAGTGATTTTTAACCAAATAAAAAAAACGTCTGACAAACAGCGAAACCATACATGTTACTCATGTCAATACATTGAAGCAACAAAAATACTAATTTATGTGTAGAAGTTCAGCTGTTATTTTATACAGGTTTTCTTGAAATAGCCAAGTACGTGCTGACATTAAAATGTGAAGGTTCCGACTCACGCTTGACTAGCTACTAATGTCGTGGAACATTTTAAATGTACTATACTATAGGTAGTCAACGTATATAACATTTTTGGTGTTATATTATTCTGATCACTGCGGCACATGGTCCGTAATTTTTGTCAATTTTCACTATATTTTCGTATTATTTAACTAAGCTTAGGAAATAAGATTTTTTTTTTCCAAAGAGAGTCCAAGTATTTTAGTTGCCTACCTTTTTTTTTTTATGGATACCGGATGGCAAACGAGCAGAAGGACCGCCTGATGGTAAGTGGTTACCTTCGCCCATGAACATCTACAACACAAGAGATGTACTAGATGCGTTGCCAACCTAGAGGATACAGATGGAAAGGGAGGATAATGTAGTAGTCCGCTATTGGAACCACCACATTTTGGGGAAAGGATGGGTGGGAAAGGGGAAAACCTGGCTTACATGCCATCGAACCGGAACACATCATAAGATATTTGGCGGTTCGTCTTTGACATGATAGTGGTCGCGAGCCAGACGGAGGACGAACCTCCTACCACCAAGCAAAAGTACCTTATATATTATTATAACTAATAATACTTAATTTTACCAAACTATACTTAATATTACTCAACATTACTCAATATTACTCAATGTTACTCAAAATTACTTAATATTAGTAAATATAACATAAATACTATAATATTCTTTGATGTAAAACCTTTTTTAGCGGCTTTGTGAATTTTTGTGATGGGTAAAAAATGTTAAACTCGAGTCAGAATACGTGACCCTGATCGAAAATTCGTAAGACGAAATTGTCATGACTGTGTACGATAGCGCAATTAATATTGCATTTAACCACATAAACTATAGTACTTTTATACTAATAGTTACAGCAACTCGTGCACAACGTCAACGTCAATTCAAGTATTCACTTCTGATGGCATTCCCGGAGCATACTCGTTGTTTTTTTTAACTTCACACTGTGTGTATCCTGCACATAGCAGGGTAGGCAGAGAACCTAGTGCTTAGACACTCCGTTCTATTAACATCTCCGTTCCCTACTTTCCGCCGAATTGAGGCATTGTGTGTTGTGTGACGGAACTCAACACTGCGCTTTGCCTTGTACTATAAAATTAAATATTAAGATTTAATAATAAATTTTTGATATTACAATTACCTGCAGTGGAAATCGAACCAACAACCAGTCGAGTTTACAGTCACATCCTTATGCCTCTACAAAACTGGCCACAAATTCAATTTTATAAGCCAAGAAATAAATATTCAAATTAAATTAAAATAGTTGTTTATTCAAAAAGATCAGTATTGTTAGTATAGGACTAACATTACTGACATCTTTTTTGAATAAAGGAAGCTACCACCGTTAAATTCAACAATTGCTCTCTTCAAATGTAATTTACATCATTAGGGATCCCAAGTGAGCATCAACAAAGTATTTAATTCCGTGGCGCAGAAGCGCGGACTGAAAAAATGCGACAGGTTGTGGGTTCGATTCCCACTCCAGGAAATGTAAAATTCAGTATTTTCTTCTTGGGGTTTAGTAACAAGGCAAAGGCGAGGCGATGCCGCCACCAACACCCATGCCTCAATTCGTACGGAATTGCTTGGAAAGAGAATGAAGTGTCTTAACTAGGTTCCCTCTGGTTCTCTGCCTACCCCCGCCATATGCGGGTTACAGCGTGAAGTTAAAAAAAAAAAAAAGAAAAAAAACATCAGCATACTTTATTATTAGGGCATACGAGCATGAGTACAGTGTTGAGTTCCGGCCATTTGCTCACGGCAATGTTTCAAATTCGGGCGGAAGTTCACTTGTCTATCGTGGTATGCAGGATTGCTTCAAATTTCTTTTTTATATTTTACTAATTTATAGATCTGTATCACCATGTGATTGTAGGTGGTAGGAGGTTCGGTCCTCCGGCTTCGCGATCACTATCATGTCAAAGACGAACTGCCAAATATCTAATGATGTGTTCCGCCCGATGGCATGTAAGCCAGATTTTCCCTTTCCCACCCATCATCCTTTCCTCAAAATGTGGTGGTTCTGATAGTGGACTACTACATTGTCCCCCCTTCCATCAGTATCCTCTAGGGTTATAACGCATCTACAACATCTCTGGTGTTGTAGATGTCTATGGGAGAAGTTGCAACCACTTTACCATCAGGTAGTCCTTCTGCCTGCTTTGCCGTCCGTTGTTATCAATAAAAAAAAAAAAATGTGAGTAGCTAAACTTACCAACGAACTGACCACAGAGATAGGTTTATAGTTAATTACGCGGTCACATACTGACCCATTGCGCTAAGTGCGAATGCTGCTGTTAAATTATTTTAATTCGCCGCTCTAGTTCGCCGCGGAGTTAAGTTCTGCCACTCAACATACTACGTTTCGATGAATTCAGCGGAAAGTGGGAAACAGTGTCTCTACTTATGTTCCTGCCGATCGGATATGCAAAAAGTGTAAAGTTCACTCGAACAATAACTGAACGATAAATTTACTTATTTGAAAAAGTCATTTTACAACTTATTCCCAGAGATATTTACAAAAATAAACCAATAAAAACGCTATCCACTAGCTGTACACTTAAAAAATTTGATTGAAAAATTAGGACACCACAAATGAAGGCCGAAGCTGAAAATGACTTTACGTACATCGAAAATTGACCGGACACTCACTGTAATGGAGTTCCGTTTTCGCTTTATAAAACAATAAAATATTGATAGACTCAGTATTTCTGGGCTGTAAACTCCTTTATATGGCAGATGAATTTTTTTGTTACTAGTAAATAGTAAGTAATTATTATTCTCGAATTCAAGTAAAGTGGAAAGCAAAGTGGTTGATACTTTAAAGTGATAATCATACACTTAGGATTGTAAAAACATTTTAGAATTTTTCTTAAGAAACATAAGTTGTATCAAGCGTATAATAATTTCGTATGGCATAGCTGAAGGTCAGAGCACTTGGACGGTTTCCTAGAGGGGTGGATTCTAATCCCGCTGCGTTCAAAATATTTTTGTGTTCAAAAAAAATAATTATGGATTACCCTGGTATATGAAAGAAGCGTAAAGTTATAAAAAACATGTCTTGAGAATCCTGAAGCCAGATTTGTTATATTGCAAATTATAAAACTCAGATATAACCATTACCTTAAGTGGATTCGAACCCACAACCAATTGTGCTCACAGTCCGATATTTTTCCCTCTTTACTTTTACTAATGTAAAATTAATAAAAGTAATACAAATATAATTAAGATTTTAATAACAAAAAGAAAATCAACATCAATTAAAAAAAAATAGTCAGACTTTATCTAAATATATTAGGATCCACATCCAAAAACACTAGCTATCATTGGCGAGGCGTCCATACAACTCGATTCCCACCGGGTCAAAATATTGGGCATAAATATTTATAGACCTAAAAAAAAGGTATTCGGAAAAAATACCGACTTCCTTAAACGTATATATCGGCTTCCCTAAAAATTACCAGCTTCCCTAAATATATATTCGGGCATTAATATATATTGGCTTCCCTTTATTTACAGGCTTGCCTAACTAAAATTTTCATCCCTTGCCATTGCTAGCTATCATCACATCAAAAAATCATTAAAATAGATTTGTCTAGCATAAAGTGATAAAGGCAACAGGAGTTTGGTGGTAGAGGTTCGTCCTCCGTCTGGCTTCGCGACCACTATCATGTCAAAGACGAACCGCCAAATATCTTATGATGTGTCTCCGGTTCGATGGCATGTAAGCCGGTGGGCTTTCCCTTTCCCAATCTGCATCCTCTTTCCCCAAAAATGTGGTGGTTCCGATAGCGGACTACTACATTATCCTCCCTTTCCATCTGTATCCTTCTAGGTTGGCGCGGAATCTACCTAGTACATTCTTGTGCTGTAGATGTCATGGGCGAAGGTAACCACTACCATCAGGCGGTCTTCGGCTCGTTTGGCCATCCGGCATCCATAAAAAAAAAAAAACACACTTAAAAAAATACAATAGAATTGATAACCTCCTTCTTAGAAGTGGGTTAATAAAATTAAAAATTACCTTACAAAGACACTAAATATTTGACAAATAATAATATTTCACACAAATAATAATCTATGTTCATATTTTATATTTTCATCTGATATTACAGACAGGAGCAGTCACGTAGCGACGTGACGACATTATAAGAATTCTATTTTATTTCCAAATCCTAAATGGTGTGCCTCATTCTCAGCCAACAGATTTTAAACAATACTGAAAACTTTTCATAATATTTTTGGAAACTATCGTGGTACAGTGGAATAGAAGGTAACTGTGAATTATGGTTGTTGGACTCAATTCTTTTTTCTGGCTATGATCACCTCTTCATAATATTATTATATTGAAGAGTTGATTCTGGCGCAGTGCAACAGCGTCATCATGTTAATCCTGGAATTAAAATATTGAATAATATTTCTAGTGGCTTCCCTTCCTAGTAACAAAGGCAAAAGGCGACGTTGAGTTCGCCCTTAACATGCAATGCTCTGATTTTAGACAGAAAGTGGCGAACGGGAGTGTATTGACACAGATTCACTCTGACTACCCTTGTTATCTGGGATAAACGCAATCCTGCATATATTTAATTGGACCGTTAAATCGACTTATCAACTTATTCACGCCTAAGGAAATATTTGTTAATAGCGGTAATCGAACCTGTATACCTAACAAATTGAGCAATAAAAATTATTAAAAAGACGACCCTTTGTGGAACAAATGTATGAAGCCGTTAACCAACCAGTTAAATTATATTAAGGTAGGCATAATAAAGGAAATCAAAGGGGAGAGAGTCATTCGCGCGAAAAATGACACGGAATTATGAAAAGGCAGCAGTTTTGGACGTTTACGGAATATATATACACACAGTTGTAAGCTGGATTTTGTGTGAAATTTTGTTTGAATTTTTTTTTTTATGGATACCGGATGGCAAACGAGCAGAAGGGACTGCCTGATGGTAAGTGGTGGTTACCTTCGCCCATGAACATCTACAACACAAGGGATGTACTTAGATGCTGCCAACCTAGAGGATACAGATGGAAAGGAGGATAATGTAGTAGTCCGCTATCATCGAACCACCACATTTTGGGGAAAGGATGCGTGGGAAAGGGGAAAACCTGACTTACATGCCATCGAACCGGAACATCAAGGGAAGATATTATGCGGTTCGTTCCTTGACATGATAGTGGTCAGTGAGCCAGACGGAGGGACGAACCTCCACCACCAAACAACCTACCGAAAACTACCGTTCTATATTAATGAGTGTATTACCTTATCTACCTAACTTCACGCTTATCCTTAGCGTAGTCAGAGCACGGAGCGCCAAACGCTACGGTCCCCGTGGCATACCTCTTTCGCTTCGTCCACAAAGTTATTAACCTCTTCATGCATACTCCCTCCAAGGGGTCCTCATGCGTTTTACATAACCCTTCCTCCTATCATTGACACTGTTGTTCTTGAGGTCAACCGAGGTCTCCCTTACCTCTCTTGCCGCTCACACCTTTGCTTCATATATCTTTCTCATCATTCGTTCACTCATCCCTTCTCGATGTGTCCAAACCACCAGATCAATGCTCTTCTTCATTCCCAATACTATAACAATAATAGTTAATAAGTGTTAAGGTAAACCATACATTAATAATAATAATTCTTTATTCATGACATTGACTCATTATGGTTAGTAAACAAAAATCTTACTGACTAGGTTAGTTATTATTACATTTTTTTTTAAATATATAAAGCATAATACACATGAATCACCGCTGCACCATCCTGCTTGCAACGGAACAGTTAAATGATTCATGTATATGCAATCTAGTCTATTAGATATCATGTCTGTGGATTTTGTTGATTACTCACCCCGCACCCTACGCACCAGAGACCCGCATCTTTTTCATGAGGGCGCGAAAACAGTCAACACGCGCTTTCAGTGAACATCCCTGAGGCACTGCAGCATCGAGGTAGCCCCAACAACACCCTGAACGCGTTATTGTACTGAACGCGGAGAGCGCTGTAAGATTTTTGAGTATATCTCTTTTTGAGTATATATTGAGATTTCACAAAAAAAAATAAAACCGACTTTACAGATAACGTTCTAAATATTAAATGGAGACTACGAGTATATGAGAAGTACTAGCTATCATGTAAAAAGGAATATTCAAAATTAGGTCACGAAAAATTATATAAGTCTCTAATCATTATTTTGCAGCTATCGTGTAGCATTTGATTATAAATGCGAGTGGTCACGGGTTCGATTCTTACACGGGGAATAATTATATTCAATTGATTTATCTTCTCCCCTCTGGTAAGGCAGAGTGCGGCGTTGAGTTCCGCCACTTAATACACACAATATAACTTGTTTAAAGTGGAGTGGAAAAAGAAGTGAGTTAACTAAGTTCTCTTTAATTACTATGCGAAATAAAGCGTGAAGATGAAAAAAGAAAATATATATATATTCATTTTGTCAAATATATATATATTCGTTAAATTATTTTCAAAGGAAAAACAGTATAGAATTTTGAAATGACACCAATGTTAGACATTCACAAAAACAAACATAATTAAATTATATTAAATTACGACTAATGAAGGAAATCAAAGGAGATAGCGAAAAGACGTTTGCGAAATGAAAGTACACACAGCTTTATACATATTAGATATTTTATATAGAGATTTTTTTTAGCTTCACGCTGTATCACGCACATAGCAGGGTAAGCAGAGGGAACCAGAGAACCTAGTGTTAAAACACTCTGTTCTCCTAAGATTTCCGTTCCGCTGAAATTAAGGCATTGTGGGCTGAGTGGCTGAACTTAACGCCGCGTTTTGCCTTGTCACGAGCGGGAAATGAAAATATTAAATAATATCACACATTTAGGATACGAAAAACATTATCAAGAAAACGTATAGAAGTTAGAACGCAGCGAAATTAGAACCCGCGCCTCTAGGAAATCATCCAACCGCTCTGACCACTAAACCATGCGTTCTTAACCAGCTGCATCAAAATCCCTATACGCTTCTAACAACTTATTTTTTTATTAAGCGCGAAAATAAAGTGTAGCATAGAATGGAGTGAATTGACACTAACACAAGTTCTTTCTCACTGCACTGCAAGGCGAGATAAAACGTGACGCGGAAAAAAAACTATTATTAAGATTAAGATTTTAACAAAAATAGACAACCAACTTCAAAGAAAAATAAAAAGTAAAATTATTACGAATAACTCAAAAACTAGTTTTCAAATCTCAACTAAAGTTAAATGGGACACCAGCAGCACTTTCATATAAAAGATTCTTCTTTTCACCCAGTAAAAGTTAAAAATAAAAAAAAAACACAGTCGAATTTAGAACCTCTTTTTATTTAAAGTCAGTCAAAAACACATGTAATTCAAACTCAATTAGCTAAAATTATAGACCACAAGGCTGTCAGCGAGTCCTTTCCACTAACATTACTATTCTACTGGGACTTCACATTAATACTGAAGTTGCTTTATTAATCCTATACATTCGTAGTTTACGAAGGGGACATGAATAATTAAAGAAACGAGTCTCTTGCTGTTGTCGATGTATTATTCATTTGTTCAAAATAAATTGTTCACGCCTGTAACGTGTTTTGTTTTGAATTTGTGATAACAATCTCTGTGTTAATTTAGTGTAACACCTAGTGTTAAGACACTCTGTTTTCCACGTCCTGTATTAAAATGAATATTATCAACTGATCGTATTTTAAAAGGTCGTGGTGCAACAAGCTTAAATAATAATAAATTTAAAGGCGTTCTTGTACGTGAAAAAGCGAAAAATGAAAAAGCGAAGCGAAGCTTGTGAAAATCTCTTTGTTAATGTGGTAGGACGATAAGATGTTCTACTTTACCATACAGCTGAGAGAATCTAGTGTCAAGACACTATGTTCTCCATTTTCTATATGAAAATAAATACTATAAATCAATCGCATTACTAGAGGTCATCGTGGCACTATGGTCCAACGTCTAACTGCAAACATCATTGATGGTGCGTTCGATTTCTAGTTGGAAGAATGATCATATTTTAATTATATTCACTTCTCCACTCCACTGGTATAACTTACTAGACTGAAATGTGGGACAAAAGTACACAGAACATTGTGACTTGACACTATGATAAACTATATTATGTAGAATGAGGAATGCTGTTACACTATATTCATTATATATTATTCATTCTGCCCATCTCAGTTCCATCATCATCCATGTCGTTTCAGTAAAAATCATAATAGTATAGTGTCACGCTTCTTCTCGCATAGCAGAGTAGACAGAAATACCTTAGTATCAGGACACTCCACTCTCCATGTTCCCCTCTAAATCAAGACATTGCGAGTAGAGTGGCGGGACCTACATACATACGGTTTTGTTCTTTTTTCTTAGTTTCACGCTGTATCCCGCAACTAGCAGGGTAGGTAGCGAGAACCAGATAGCCTAAGACACTCCATTCTCTTTTTACATTTCCTTTCCCTATCTTCCGCCGAATTGAGGTATTGCGTGCTAAATGACGGAACTCAACGCCGCGCTTTGCTTTGTTACTATGATCTCAAAGTGGTAATCGAACCCATAACCAATCGTGTTTACAGTCATACACTGTTCCACTGAGCCACAATAGTCTTAAAAGCATATAATATATCCCGACTGTCCGTGTGTAACACGTAATTCATGAGAATACTGGTCTACCTTTTATTTAAAAGTAGATATATCTCTACGTAATATTGTTAGTAAATTATTTGAGTGTACATGATATTGGTGTTAGTTCAGATCAAAGGTTTATTTTGTTTTGAAGCTGGTAAAATGTTTTGTTTTGGCTAGCAACACACCCTGTGTTTGTTAAAAATTCGACTGCTTTTTTACTGGGTTAACCAATTTTGATGATTTTTTTTATGATAGCTATGTAGTATGGTATAGTATAGGGCTTGATAACAAGGCAAAGCGCGACGTTGAGTTCCGTCACTCAGCACGCAATGCCTCAATTCCATGGAAAGTGGGGGAACGGAGTGTCTTGACATTAGGTTCCCTCTGCCTACCCTGCTATCATCAAAAAATACAGGCAAATTGAGAACTACCTCCTTTCTTAAAATTGGTTAACTATTATTACCTCACAATATATAACACTACTTAATATTCACAAACAATTTCAAATATACTAATTGTATCTACAATTGTTTGGAAAACAAAGGAACTAACATCTGAGATCTGAAAGCTTGTTTAACGCAATCTGTTGCGGTCGACGATAGCTGTTTACATCGTCTTGTTCTATCTTACTTACTCTTAGATAGAGTCTAAGAATATATACTACGTAGGAGGTTCGTCCTCCGACTGGCTCGCGACCACTATCATGTCAAAGACGAACCGCCAAATATCTAATGATGTGTTCCGGTTCGATGGCATGTAAGCCAGATTTTCCCCTTTCCCACCCATCCTTTCCCCAAAATGTGGTGGTTCTAATAGCGGACTACTACATTGTCCCCCCTTCCATCAGTATCCTCTAGGTTGGCAACGCATCTACAACATCTCTGGTGTTGTAGATGTCTATGGGCGAAGGTAACCACTTACCATCAGGTGGTCCTTCTGCTCGTTTGCCGTCCGTTATCAATAAAAAAAAAAAAAAAATTGACTACATTTTATTACTTTGAGTTCTCTACTCTAGTAAGGTAAAGCGCTGCGTTGAACTCTGTCACTTAACAGACAATATCTAAAATTCTAGTGAAAAGACAAATAAATGTCTTAACACTAGAATGTAGGGTAGGCAGAGTGAAGCCAACTCTATACAAAAAAAATAATGAACGCAAAAAAATATGTAACATTTTTTTTTATATTTACCCTACATATGCCGGAAATGGGTGATATAGGAAAGCATATTTAAATCAACAGCGAATGTTACTTCTTTGAATATATTATGAACATTGTTTCAGTCAATATACGAGTATGGTAATCATTTTCAAAGTATTGAAATGGACCATTAGCTCAATTTAATGGCTTGGAAAGAAATCCGGCTCGAAGGATCAAAATTCGATTTCGCATTAGGAGTTCGTTTATCTCGTTTATATTACTTTTATTAGTGGTTTTTATGTGCGTATAATTTTGAATAATTTACTATTTATAACAATATATAATAGATTAATTAGAACATTTTAAAAGCAGAATGGAGTGTCCTTAACACTAAGTTTTCTCTGCTTACCTTAATATGCTTAAAGCTTTTAAGAAAAAGAAAATGAAAACTTTAGATCAAGATACAAAAAGAAATGATAATCATATAAAAGTTGCATGTCGCAAAGTAACAGTTTAGAGAATTAACACTGTCCAATAAGAGAAATAGAATCAAATAATTTTACGTCTAAATTTTATAAGAAATTTCCTATTATATAGCCATATAAGGCGTGAATAAATTGATACTCCTCAGGACAGTCATTCAGTTTAAATTTTATGAGTAAATTCTATTTTTTCAGTAATATTTTCACCTGAAACTGTTTTCCTTTTTTGGTAAAAAAATTCTAAATCCAATCGATTTATGACCCTACGAATCCTGATTTAGATGTAATACTAAAGTAAGTATATAGTTTATATATAACAGGTCAACGTATATAGCTCTGGAAACCCCAATAGCAAATGGCATGAAATGAAGGTGTTTGTTAGGTGGTAGGAGGTTCGTCCTCCGTCTGGCTCGCGACCACTATCATGTCAAAGACGAACCGCCAAATATCTTGTGATGTGTTCCGGTTCGATGGCATGTAAGCCAGGTTTTCCCCTTTCCCACCCATTCTTTCCCAAAAATGTGGTGGTTCCGATAGCGGACTACCACATTATCCTCCCCTTCCGTCTCTATCCTCTAGGTTGGTAACGCATCTACACCACCAGAGATGTTGTAGATGCGTTACCAACCTAGAGG